>SNQJ01S0179870.1:0-19472 GCA_010110895.2 Picea sitchensis | reverse complement strand
GCTATAATTGGATGAGGTTGTAGTAGCAGTGGGTGAATACTATTACAACAACAAAACTAAAGGAATCGAGAAAATATCAAACAAAAGGAAGAAGGGAGGGACAAATATCATCCAGGGACAAAGACAATGCTATACAAGCTACTTCTT
The DNA here is from genome assembly GCA_010110895.2 of Picea sitchensis. Classification (NCBI taxonomy): domain Eukaryota; kingdom Viridiplantae; phylum Streptophyta; class Pinopsida; order Pinales; family Pinaceae; genus Picea; species Picea sitchensis. Next base: position 19,325 of record SNQJ01S0179870.1, on the reverse strand, counting down.
CTCTCAATGCATTTGCAAGGGAAAATGCAATGTTAGTATATGAAATACTTTCTCCTTTAGATGCCTCCCAAGATAGAATAATTGAGCTAGAAGAATCATTGAGAACAAAGAGGGACAATATTACTAATGATTTCAAAATGGGATACACTACAACAGAGAGACTTCGCAAAGAAGAGATGAAGAAAGTGTTGCAAATTCAGAGTAATGAATTGAATACATAGTTTGAAGAAGATACACGTAGATGAAATTCTTCATAGGGGGGAAATATATTCCCTTAAGTTTACATATTATTAAGAAATAGAATAGATAAAATCCATCCATGTCCAATATATAGTGAATTTGTAAACAGAGCGTATGGAAGATTGCAAGTTGATGGAAAAACTAGAGCAAAAAATCCTCAGGATAGAGCAAGACAAAGAGAAGCTTGAAAAGGATCTGAAAGAAAGTTAGAAAGGAGCTCTTATCTCAGATGTTTTAAAAGAGGAAGACAAAGATACTAATTAAGAGATAAGAATGGTCCAAAAGAAGTGTTTTTGTATACTAAATGATATTCATAGAAACCGAGCTGATAATATCAAGTTAGAATACCAGATGGAGGAAATGAGGGAGCAATACCAAAATTCCCAAGATGCCTTTCACAGAGCTGTCAATTGGAAAATTATTGTTTATCAAATCCCACCAAGTTCCTTACCAATCTAAAATCCTAGACAAAATATAAAATACCAAGTCTTGTTTGATACCTGGAAACCCCTCTCGGAAGACATCAAAAGTATTTAGAAGACAGTAACCAAAGCCTGCAATATATTATGGAATGCCTCGGATGAGCTACTGGAAGAATGCAGGATGGATTTTATGGCAAACATCGATGATGCATCCCCTAGAGAAGTGTAATACCCCGGTTTTGATTCCCTAAATTAATAATGTATTTTGTTTATTTGATGAAAGGCCGGAGTGCCTGAACAATTAAAAGGGGTTGGAGTGCCTAAGAAATGTAATACTTTGAACATTGAAAATAATAAAATACATTGATGTCTACAAAATAGACAATGACAAGAGTTATAGGGGGCTATGATTCCAAGAGAGAGGGGGATAAGGGGCTAAGTCTTTTTATTGTATTTTATTTACCTATCTTGGTTTTAATTGAGAAAAGTGGTTACATGAGCTTCTTGGGGGAAAGGCCATGGGGTTCTTGTTTTCATGTAATTATATAAAAACTTCTTATGGGATGTTTGCAGGTTCTTCCTCATTCATTTTTTATCATTAGCATTCATCCATTCATCATCATTCCTTATTCATTCTTGTTCTTGGTTGGGACATAGGGACGAATTGTTGAGGAAAGAAGCCATTGTTTTGCTAGTTGTAGTAATTGTTGGTGTATTCCAGCCATGAATTAGTGTCTGTATGCCTCAGATGCATTAGAATGTTATAAAATTTATTCACATTTGTGAATCCTGAGAGTCCCAGCATGGATATTATTGACCAAATGCACTGGATCCCTGGAAAGAAGTAGACAGCTCGAGGGACTACGTGGAATTGAAGGGGGTTCATTGTCTTTGGGTTGTGCAGGATGAAGAGAAGAGATTTGGTGTACTTTGGATTGTTTTGTGTTGAGAAAACTATGAGAGATTGAGCACTGACTGGTTTGGGAAGATTATTTTCTCTCTGGAACCCCCTTGTGGATTCATATCCCTGGATCGGGGGTGACCTACTGTTGAGACTTGGAACAATAATTTCTAAGGTTGGGGGGAACGTCCTTGGTCTGCATCCAATTGGTGATTTGTTTTGTTTAATATAAGTGCTCTTTGTCCTGGTTTCCTTTGCTTGTATATTCATGTAATATTCCAGATATAAAAAGTATGTAGAACATAAATAAATAGCTAGAAATGGCAGATGAACAACAATATAACCAAAACAACACCACAATAATACCAAAATGATACCAGAATAACACCAATAAGATCACTTTGATTACTGATAGCAATGTTCACTTGCCTCTTCGAGGGGGAAACCTCGAGCAGAGCAGAGCTCTATTACAATAATATCCAAGACAAAATTTCCCATGCCCTTGACTCCTATTTATACTAAATATGTCTATCAAAAGCACCACCTAGAGGAAGATCCTTCTATAAGTGGAAGCTTATATTAGGTATTCTTACATTGGACTTATTCTTCCTTATTGCTAGGCCTTATTAATATTTACATTTATTACATGGAAATATATTATTGTACCTGCATGAGGGGTTAGGTCCCTAACATGTCCTCCCCCTTAAAAACAACCTTTTCCTCAAGGCTTGAGATGGGGAAATTGATGTAGAATGGTAGTTGGTTCCCAAGTGGAATTTGTTGGAGTTATATCTTTCCACTGGACTAAAACTTCCTTGATGGTTCGTTGACACAGATGATGCTCACACTGGTCCAAAACTCCTTGTGGTTGTATCCAAATGGATACTGCTTTGTCCAACTCGGGAAGGTTAGTTTTAGTTTGGAACCTAGTTCCAATCACCTTATTTAAGCAGGAAACATGAAAAATAGGATGGATCTTAGAATGACTGGGCAAAGCTAACTGATAGGCCACTTGTCCCACATGCTTGAGAATGGTATAAGGACCATAAAAATTGGGCGCCGGTTTCTGACAATGGTCAACCTTGAGGGAATTTTTCTTGTAAGGTTGCAGTAGAAGAAATACTTGATCCCCTTTTACAAATTGACGTTCAGAGCGACCTTGATCTGCTTGTTTCTTCATGTGAGTCTAGGCCATGACCAAATTCTCTTTGAGGGTATAGAGAATAGTCTCTCGAACTGTAAGTATTTGATCAACCACCTGGACCTTTGAGACACCTAGAAATTATGAGAGTAATGAAGGTGGCTTTTTTCCATATACCGCTTCAAAAGGATTCATGTGGGTAGTTGTATGGTACGAAGTGTTGTACCACCATTCAACTAGTGGTAACCATTGATCCCACTGAGTTTTTATTTCTGATGCTAAACACCTCAAATATGTTTTCAAACACTTGTTGACAATTTCAGGTTGACCATCAATCTGGGGATGATAAGTTGTGTTGAGATGCAATTGGGTGCCTTGTAGCTTGAATAGTTCTTACCAAAAATTGTTGGTGAAAGTTGGGTCGCGATCAGAAACAATAGAATGTGGCATGCCATGAATCTTGAAGACCTAATCCATGAAAATTTGAGCCATGGTGGATGTTTTAAATGGGTGTTGAAGAGAACATAAATGAGCATACTTGGAAAGACGATCAACTACCACCATGATAATTGATTTATTTCCCGATTTAGGTAAGCCTACAATAAAATCCATAGAGATATCCCACCAAATAGTAGGTGGAATCCGAAGTGGTTGTAGTGTGCCAGAAGATTTGACTATTTATCCTGTGTTGCATTGACACACATCAAATTCAACCACAAAATTACGAACATCTGATTTCATACCATCCCAGAAAAAAGAAGGTTTGACCTAGTCATAGGTTTTGGTAAACACGAAATGCCCAGCTATGGGTGTAGCATGAAGCTCAAAAAGTATCGTGGATTTAAGTTTTGACTGTTTACTTAAATACAAATAGCCTTTGTATCGAAGCTCATCATTGATCCAAAAGTACCCTGGGGAAACTGGAGAATTGGATTGCAATTGTTGTATTAGATGCAAACTTTTGGTATCGTGTAGCCATTCCTAGTGAACAACTTGGACCCAATATAGTACAATGAAGGAGAGAGAAAAAAGGGACCCTTCATCTTCATATTTTCTGGAAAGTACATCAGCAACCACATTGTCTTTTCCTTTCTTGTAAATGATCTCATAATCATATCCAAAAATATTAGTCACCCATTTTTGTTGCTCTAGGGAGGAAAGGCATTGTTCTAGGAAATACTTGAGGCTTTGATGATCTATCTTGATTTGGAAGCATTTCCCCAATAGATAAGGGCGACAAAGATCCACAACATGCAAAATAGCCAAAATTTCCTTTTCATAGATTGATTTTTCCAAATTTTGCTCGTACAGTTGTTTGTTGGTAAAGGCCAAAGGTTGACCCTATTGCATAAGGACAGTGCCAATTCCTTTCTTGGAAGCATCACATTCCATGACAAAGGTCTTTTTGAAATCAGGAAGGGTCAGGACTGGAGTGATGCACATGGCCATCTTCAAGGTTTGAAAATCATGAGCAATTGCTGAAGTCCAAGTGAAATAATTATTTTTAAGGAGTGCAGTGAGAGGTTCCGCAATATTTCCATAATTCTTAACAAACTTGCGATAATAACATGTTAAACCCAGAAATCCACGCAAACTTTTGAGAGCCTTTGGGTGCGGCCAATCTTGCATAGCTTCAATCTTTTTAGGATCCACCCTGATGACGACCTTGCCAACAAGATGACCCAAGTACTCGACTTCTGAGGTGCCAAAAGCACATTTAGATTGTTTGAGGAAAATTTGGTGCTGAGAGAGTAGATGGAGAACTCGATCCACATGAGAAAGATGGGTTGTCCAGGTTTTACTATAGATTAGGATATCATCAAAGAAAACTAAGACAAAATGATGGAGAAAAGGACAAAAGACATGATTCATGAGGCTTTGGAAAGTGGAGGGAGCATTACACAAGCCAAAGGGCATGACCAAAAAATCATAGTGGCCCTCATGAGTTCTAAATGTATTCTTAGGAATGTCTACCTCTTTCATACAGATCTGGTGGTAGCTAGAATGAAGATCAATTTTAGTAAAGAACTGGGTGCCACTCAATTCATCCAAGAGGTCATCAATGACAGGAATGGGAAATTTTTCATTAATAGTGAGTTTGTTGAGTGCGCGAAAGTCAAGACACATGTGCCAAGAACCTTATTTATTAAGGACCATGACCATGGGAGAAGAGTAGGGGCTCGTACTAGGGCAGATAACACCTACGTTGAGAAGTTCTTGAACAATTTTCTCAATTCCATTTTTTTGGAGAAAAGGGGTGATGATAGGGACGGATATTGGGAGGAAGGCTTCCTGGGACAAGGGGAATGGAATGATCATGAACACCACGGGAAGGAGGGAGTCCCTGGGGAGTGTAAAAAAACACTTGATGTTTAGAGAGGATGGATTCGAGGTCCTGTGGCACAGAGGGTGTCTCAGTTGCTTCTATGGCATGGAGTTTGGAAATAATGCCAGAATGACCTTTTTTTAGCAGTTTTTCCATGCAATGGGAACTAATGATCTTCAGGGAACCGACGGTGATGCCTTGGAACTTATATTGTTGGCCCTCCTGGTCAAATTGCATGGTCAATTCCTTAAAATCCATGAGAATGGGACCCAAAGTCCTTAGCCATTATGCACACAACACAATGTCACAACCACCCATGTCGATAGCAAACATATGAGATTTCAGGTGGTATTCACCAATTTGGAGATGCACATTTTCACAACGCCCTTCACATTTCATGGACCCGCCATTGGAAATCATGATTTGAAAATTATTGATTGAACAAATATAGCAATTAGTTTCTTGGGAAATGCGGCGATGAATAAAATTATGGGTGCTTCCACTATCAACAAGAATGATGACCTTCCTATGCTTGATGTAACCAATTATCTTGAGGGTTTGGGGAGAAGAGAATTCGGTGAAAGAATTTAGGGAAATGGATGGTTCTACTTCGGGAGGGTATGAGGGAGGGGTTATGTCAGTGGGTTTAGGTGACACGGACACAAGGGGGGCCTCAACATCCTCTTCCGAAAAATCCTCCGAGATGGCCATAAAAAGATTTTGTTCCTTACACTTGTGTCCCGGAAAATATTTTTCATCAAAATTATAACAAAGGCCTTTGAGTTGGTGTTCATCCATTTTGACCCTCATCAATTTCTGGATCTTTAGTGGAGTAGAAGGAGGAGTGGGAGTTATTGTTTTAGTGCGAGGAATAAAGGAGGGTTTTCAGTTTTGAGAAGATACGACTTGTTGTGATTCCTTAGATCTTTTAGTAGCATCCACCCAACTCTGACGTCAAGCCATGAGGACATGGGAAGGAATCTCATCCTTGAGGCCACTGATAAAACATTCTCGAAAAAAAACATCATACATGCCCTCTGTAGGAAAATCCAGTCGCTCAAAAGAAGCTATAAAGTCTTCCACTGTGCCAGATTGTTTCAACTTTGTCAAAAGACCTAAATGGTTGGTGTCAGTGTCAAATAGTTCATAAATCTCTGCCACAAAGTGTGTCCAAGCCACATACCCTTGGTGAGCATTTTTTCTCCATTGCCACCATTGCCAAGGTTCTTGATCTATATGGAGAACACCATATCGGAGTTTGGCCAACTTATTCGTAATGCAATAAAAAGAGAAATAGTGGTCCATTTGAGTTACCCAGCCAGTGGGATCCAAGCCATCAAATTTGGTCACATCAGCACATGGAAGGCGTAGGTTGCACTGAAAGTGATGGGGATGAAAATTATGGGAATGAGAGGAAGTTTCTCCTTCGGTATGCAAAGGTGGGTCAAATAAGGGAAGATTTGCAGGGATATGCAGTTTGGCACAGATCATTGTAGTGACAGATTCAAGCTGGGTAGTAATTTCTTATTTGAGGTCTTGTTTGAGTTCCTCGATTGAGGCGGTGATGGAGGAATGCATGTTTTTATTGATGGTGGAAATATTGGAACTGAGTTGTCTCACTTCTTGTTGGGTTTCTATGAAATCAGAGTGCAATGTATTGAAGCAAGCTTCCAAGTCTTGGTTATGAGTATGGGCCATGATGACAAGGGAACATGAAAAGGGGTGGGTGGGACCACACAGAAAATGGGTTATGGGTGAAATGTATCACAACGATCAAGGTGACGAGTTGAATCCAATGGGGTAAAGCCCAAATAAGATTGTTGGAAGGGGGTTGGGTCCATGAGAAAAAAATAAATTGCTGAAAAATGATAGGTATGACTGTGATAAGGAAGAAGAGAGAAATCCAACGGAATAGGTCTCAAATAATGGTTCCAACAGGATCTTGCGGAGTTATACTCCGATCTAAAGAATACTGCAATGATGAAATTCCCAAATTCTTAACAAGAATAAATGTGTAGTAATTTTGCAACTCGAATGCAGGAGACACAGTTGTGTGGCAATAGAGCTTGTATGTTTTGTTTTTGTTTCTGTCCCAAAGGTTAGGTATTCAAGGATTCTACAGACAAGGGTTTTTCGTGTGCTATATCTCTTTGATATACGAGCAGGGTCCAACAGTAGTACTTGGCCCAATATATCAGGGCACCAACTAAGGAGGCTAGACCGTGCCCTTAGCCGTACTACCCAACTACCCAGGTACTAGAGAGTATCTTCCTGAGTGATGTTCTCGGTGGCACTATAGTAGTCAGGCGGTCGATCAGTTTATCTATGGAGGGCTTCAAGAGATCTAGGTTGATCCATATACAGGTGTTGTCTAATGCGCTACCACTCAAAGGGAAACCAATGGGGGTTACAAGGGTGGCCAACAGATGTGCGCTTAAGTACCACTTGTATTTCCTGCGTGTATGAATCCTTAATTGTGGGTTTATGTGTGTAACAATAGATATCTATAGATTAAAGACATCAGAATACGTCTCTACCCTGAAAAAAATTAACCCACAATTTTTTGTTGAGGAAGGTGGTTTGATACCACTTGTAATATTTTGGATATAAAAAAGTATACAGAATAGAAATAAATAGCTAGAAATGGCAGATGAACAACAATATAACCAGAACAAGACCACAATAATACCAAAATGATATTGGAATAACACCAGTAAGAGCACTTTTATTACTAAGAGCAATGTTCACTTGCCTCTTCAAGGGGGAAACCTCCAGCAGAGCAGAGTTCTATTACAATAATATCCAAGACAAAAGTTCTCATACCGTCGACTCCTATTTATACTAAATATGTCTATCAAAAGAACCATCTAGAGGAAGATCCTTATAGAAGTGTAAGCTTCTATTAGGTCTTCTTACATTGGAATTATTCTTCATTATTGCTAGGCCTTATTAATATTGACCTTTATTACATGGAAATATATTATTCTACCTACGTGAGGGGTTAGGTCCCTAACAATTCATTTCCACTATTATTATCTTTGAGATGTGTATCTTTAATGTGCCTTCTTCTTGGTTATGGTTGTGCATGGCATGATTAAGAATTATTTTTAAGTCTAGCATGGATATTGATTATTTCATGAGCAATTATTGCATTTCTTTCATGATTCTTTATTAATTAATGGTTGTCAAAATTTGAAATCAGTTCTTGAAGTTTGAAGTAGTGTGGCTAGTTTGTTGGTGGTTGGGTATGTTATGGAGTGGTATCAAATTTGTAGGTTATAGCACCTAGTATTTAGATCATTTTATAGGATCGATACTTCCTTTGGAAATTGATTACTTCTCTATGGGACAACATAAGTTGTTTGCATGAAGATTTGTTGGAAATATTTTTATGAATCGAACAAGGCAAAGAGATTAGAGAATACCCCTATGCGTTGAGGATCCTTTGAGTGCAAAGATGACTATGTGTTGTTGAATTTTTGAAAGATCTTTGTGTGTTTACCCTGAATTAAGAATGACTATGTGTGTGTGTGAAATAGATTCGAGGATGCACAAGAATAAGGGGAGTGGAGCAACGAAAAGTTGGATGAATGCCACTACAGATATGAGTAGTGTCAAGCTTGAAAATAAGGTTTCATCTACTCATACCAACATGAATGGTGACAATCAATACATATATATATCCCATATCTATAAAGGAAAGCAACTACAAATGGTTTATAAATAAAAGGTGGAGTTACATAATTTAAATGAGAACGGGTGAGTATGGAACCCAGTGAAAGGCATTAACTTTTGTTGTGAAGAACAGTGGATCCAAATACGGTTTAATCCTAACCATTGATCATAAAATATCAACGGATAATATCAAAGAATTAGGACCCTATTCCCATTGGGACAGCTCGACCACATTAGCATCATAATATAAACCTCATCATCACCATGTGTCCATTCAAATGAGTGCCACATTAGAGGGATCCCATGTCAGGGATATAACAAGTAGCTTTGTAGATGCCACATGTATTTTCATGTGTTAGGACATGTATCGATGTCATTTCATCTAGAAAGTGAAGAAGATGCACATATGGAAGACACCGCATCTTCAACATCAACACAATGAGATCTCAAAAATCGACTAAGTATGGAGAATCGGTTGTACGGATGAGATCACAAGTGACTCGGGAAAATGTTGTAGACCCACATAGAACAATGATATCTCAAAAATTGACTAAGTATGGAGAATTTTTTGGACAGACGAGATCACAAGTGAATCAGGTAAACTCCGTAGACATGTGGCATGTGGTGAGATTTTGAAGAAACGAAGAAATGACTAAGTATCAAGGAGGGATCAGTCAAATGAATATGTCTCGTAGATTTATTTGAGACTTATAAAAATGATTATGTATGAGTAATTGGTCAGATGAACAGAGTCGACAAGTGAATAATGAATATGTCTCATGGAGCACACTAAGACTTTGAGAAATTGTCTAAGCATGGGTGCAAAGTGAGTGCAGTGGAACACAAAGGTGTAGTTTGGAGGTCGTGGAAGTTGAAACAAAGAAATGAGATTCCTTAGATCCATGAAGAAGCTATCAAGATAACATATCGATGATTGAGGATTAATTGGAGATCTAATCCTACAGTGGTTGTGAGATGAAGGACAAGCTATGTGAAAATGAGATCAATGGTCGAGATTCATATGAAGTCCATATCGAATGGCTTCCATGTGTCAATGATGTTTTACATATTTAGGTGGACAGTAAGAAAATTGATGATCATGATCTAATCTAAAGAAAACTAGACTCACGATCAATATTAAATCCAAAGGAATGATTGGGCCGTTGTTGATCATTGAAGCTATGTTGCATGTGCTAATGGATATTCCTTCCTTTCCTTTTCCATGAATAAATTTCTTCTCAAGACTCGTAATTGAGCAAGAGAATAGTCATTGAAAATATGGTTCATAGAAGAATAACTTGGAATTATTAGAAATGGGAGAAACATGATATAATTCTTCATGAATTAAGCAAAAAAAGGACATGTAGCATTAATTGACAAATTTATATAATATGAAAATTTATAATAAAAAAATGGTTGCTTTCACCTTTTGCAGAATTAAGGGATATAAACATACAAGTTCAACATAAGAATGAAAATTTGGGACATGGAGGAAGGAGAGGGAGCCTTCGGTCATGAGAAAGAAGCTAGAGGTCAAAATATCAGTTTTGGTAATGCAGAGACATAATCAAATGGGAACAGGAGCATAGGGGAACAAGAAACATTAATAGAGACTATGAGAATATTGAGAATAGAAGTGCAGAGTTACACAGCAGACAATGAGAAGATGATGAGAAAACAAAATAAATAAATTCTCAAATGATATAAAACCTAAATCAGTTGCATAGACAGAAAAAGAATGGATCAGACGCAAGACCATAGGAAGAACGCAGGAATCATGAAAGAGAGATAACTATAGAAGAGTTGGTCATTCAATAAGAAACATTCATAGCATCACTCACCTCCTTATTCAACAAGGAAATTTTATGCATTTGAAGACTCCATAAGCAGTCTAGAAGTGTCTCTTGTTAGGCACCAAAGAAGAAGGAATGAATTGGAAAGTTTGCAAGGAGATCTGAGGAAGCTTAAGCCACCATCCTTTGATGGTGAAAGAGAAAGGGAAGTTGATGTTGAAGCATGGTTGTTGGAAATCAGGAAGTATTTTTAGTTGCACAACTACTCATCTAACCTAGAAGCCATAATTTCCACATACCATTTGCATGGAAAAGTTGTTATGTGGTGGGATCAACTAAAGTAAGTTGAACACATTAATGAGAGAAGGATCACTTGGAAGTAATCCAATTTATATTTTCAGAAGGAGTATCTTTCAGATCACTTCTATGACAAGAAAATGCATGAGTTCTTTGAACTCTGGTTGGGGAGCATGACCATGGGAGAATAAGAAAAGAAATTCTTGGGATTGTTGAAGTATGTTGGGTTTTCAAAGGATGAGAATGTGAAGATACAAAGGTTCTTGAGTGGAATTTCATCATTTTATAAAGAGATGTTAAATATGATGAGCCCAGAACTTTGACAGAGACCACCAGGAAGGCTAAGTATGTATATGAATAAGGAAATGACAGGGAATCTTTGTAGAAGTATTGGAGGGATAAGAAGAAGGAGAAATATGATCATAGAAGGAAATGATTCAAACCTCCTTTCAACAGAAACAACCCTAATAAAAATCAACAAGATCGGTCTGCTAAGAATGAATCCAAGAAAGAAGACTCCTTGGGAAAAAGGGGAAGACCACCAATCCAATATTGGGGATTCAAAGAAAAACATGTGTACAAGTATTTCCCTCGGAGAGGAGATAAAACAAATAATATGAAAAATATCCAATAGGCTACAATAGTAGAAGAAATGGGGAGAATAATTCCAAGAATATATGCAGCCTTGGAAGATCGACAAGCATAATATCAATCCAATATGATCGAAGTGAAAGGCAAGATCATTAATCAGTTGGTTTTTATTTTAATTGATTCAGGAGCAACAAATTGTTACATTTATCCTAAAATAGTGGAAATATTACATTTGGGTAAAAGTAATCTTGAAAAATCAAGTTTGGTTCATCTAGCGACAGAAACCAAAAGAATGATCAAGCACAATGTTAAAGGTTGTCCAGTAAATATGAATGGAGTGAGTACTAATGTTGATATGAATAGCATACCATTAGGATCTTAAGATATCCTAATTGGAATGGATTGGTTGGACCAACATCATGTTGTCCTAGATTTGCATAACATGACATTTACATGTCTTGATGAAGAAGGAAAATGGAGCACTATAAAAGAAATTCCAAGACCCATTTCTATAAAGGAGATTTCAGCATTGTAATTGAAGAGATGTTTTAGGAAAGGATGTCAATTTAAACAGCTCATGTGGAGGAGCCAGAAAATAAAAAAGGGCCAATCCTTGAATATTTTTTAGTATTGCAAGAGATTGAATAGGTATTCCAAGAAATACTAGGATTTCCAACAAAGAGGGAAACATATTTCTCTATTGATTTAGTACCGCGATCTTTCCTATTATCAAAAACAACTTATAGAATGAGTAGTCCAGATTTAAATAAATTACAAATGCATCTAAAATAATTGTTGAAGAAAGGGTACATGTGCCCAAGCGTCTCACCTTGGGGATCACCAGTACTCTTTTTCAAACAAAAGGATGTAACATTGAGGTTGTGTATTGACTTTAGATAGTTGAATAAAGCCACTATGAAGAAAAACTACCTATACCTGGAATTGATGACCTCTTTTATCAACTAAGAGGGGAAAATATATTTTCAAAGATCTACTTGAGATTAGGATACCATTAGGTAATTATGAATTTGTAGTGGTGCCATCTGGACTGACCAATGCACCAACTATATTTATGTGCTTAATGAATGTCATATTCATAAATTATCTGGATAAGTTTGTCATAGTGTTATTGGATGCCATACTTATCTATTCTAAGTCATAGGAAGAGCATGAACATCACTTGTGGTTGGTGTTTCAAATATTAAGGGAGCATCAATTGTATGCCAAGTTAAGCAAGTGTTCTTTTTACCAAGAACAAATCCATTATTTGGGGCACATTATTTCAGAACAAGGCATAGAAGTGGATCCAAGGATTGAAGCCATTAGAGGATGGATAGCACCAAGGAATGTTTCATAAGTTATCTCTTTTATGGGATTAGTCAGATACTACAGAAGGTTTATAGAAGGATTCTCTAATATTGTTCATCCCATCACTTCTTTGCAAAAGAAGGGAATTAATTTTGAATGGACAACAAAGTGTAAGAGAACTTTAATTTGTTAAAAGAATTACTTATTAGTGCACCTATTTTGAATATTGATAACCCAAATGAAACTTGTGTGGTATGTACAGATGCATGCAAAGGAATTGGTGGAGTCCTCACTCAAAATAGGCAGGTCATTAGTAATGAGTTCAAAACGATTATAGAACATGAGAGAAATTATGCCACATGATTTGGAGATTGTTGCCATAGTTCATCCATTGAATATGTATAGGAATTATCTCATGGGAAAGAAGTTTGAATTAGATCATAGTGGTATGAAATATATTTTTTAACAACCAACTTTGGATGTCAGGCAGACAAGATGGCTGGAATTTTTAAGTGAGTATGACTTTGACATCAATCATATCAAAGGAAAACAAAACAAAGTTCTTGATGCACTCAGCAGAAGGATACATCCCATGCATGCCACATCCATTAGTATGCATCAATCATATTTGAAGAGCATACTTTTAGATATTTTTGTTAAACACTAGCATTACTTATAGGAAAAATAAATTTTACAGTAGGAAAATGCATGAAATGAAATTAAAGATTCTGAGATTAAGGAAGATGGATTACCTATGCATAAGAATTGAATTTGTGTTCCTATTTCTGAAGAACTTAGGAATTTGGTATGAATAGAAATGCATAATGCTCCATATGTTGGACATCTCAGTTACCAGAAAAAAATTGTAGTGGTGAGAAGCCAATTCTTTTGGCCAGGAATGAAGAAAGTTGTTGTCAATTACATCAGTAGATGTATGGAATGTTAGAGAGTGAAGATTGAGAAGAGACACCCAACATGTTTGCTACAACCATTAACATTTCCGGAGAAGAAATGGGAAGTGGTAATCATTGATTGTATCACTAAGTTTCCCAAGACAACAAGACAACATGATTCAATCATGGTAGTTGTTGATAAGTTGACAAAGTCTGCTCCTTTTGTTCCTATAAAAATGACTCATACAATAGTTAATATTGCATAACTTTACATGAAGGAAATTTATATGTTGCATGGAATACCTAAGGCAATTATTTCATATGGAGACACAAAGTTTACTTCAAATTTATAGAGAGGATTATTTAAAGGATTTGGTACAAATATGAACTTTAGCAAAACATACCATCCATAGCCAGATGGGAAAACATAGAGAGTCAACCAAGTAATTGAAGACATTTTAAGAATGTATATGATGGATAAGCCATATAAGTGGGAAGATTACTTGCATTTGGTTGATTTTTCCTATAATAATGGGTATCAACATTCATTGAAGATGAGTCCATTCAAAGCTTTGTATGGTAGGAAATGGAATACTTCAACAAGTTGGGACAACCCAAAAAACAAAGTAGTACTTGGGATAGAATTTCTCAAGGATATGGAAGACTAGATGGTTAAAATTAAGAAAAAATTGAAGGAAACACAAGACAGAAAGAAGAGTTATGCAGATAAGAACATGACAACTAGAGAATTTAAAGTGGGAGAGAATGTTCTTTTGAAAGTGAATCCCAAGAATATATCATTTTAGTTGGGCAATTGTACAAAGCTAGTATATAGATTATGTGATCCATTTGAGATATTGGACATAATAGGGCTAGTTGCATACATGATTGCATTGGCTTCTTCCATGAATGTGCATAATGTATTTCATGTCTCTTTGATAAAAACATATGTACATGATCCTAACGATGTTATTGATTGGAATTTGATTCAGATGGAGACAGAAGGAAAATTTTAGGTCTAGTTGATGTGCATATTGGTCATGAAAGTCAAAATGATCTAGAATCGATTCATAGAACTGGTAAACGTTTAGTGGACCTACTATGGTCCTAAATATGCTACTTGAGAGAATGAATATTCCATGCAGGTAGAGTACCTATGAATTTTTGAATATGTTTTAAATTTTGATTATGTTTTATATAAGCATTGAGGACAATGCAAAAATAAGGGGGAGGGGAATGTAATACCCCAGTTTTGAGTCCCTAAATTAATAATGTATTTTATTATTTGATGAAAGGATATAGTGCCTGAATAATTAAAAGGGGTTGGAGTTTCTAAGAAATGTAATCTTTGAACATTTAAAATAATAAAATGCATCGCTACGTGCAAGACAAACTAGGACAAGAGTATAGGGGGCTATGATTCCATGATAGAGGAGGATAAAATTGATAAGTCTTTTTATTATATTTTATTTATCCATATTGGTATTAATTGAGAAAAGTGTTGGAAATTTCTTTATCATTGTTTTCAAATGAAGAAATACTTGGATGTCATTGATGTCACAAGTAGGGGGAGACTAACCACTGTCATTGATGGAGGAAAGGAGACTGTGATGTGAGGTCCAAGGATCGAACCTAGACCATGAAAAAATCCAAGGAATGAAATGAACCGACAAGGGAGACTCTGAAAGTATGTGAGGAAGTCCGAGAAAACAAGAAGGAATAGAGGTCATCAAAGTCAGAGAGATGAAAAAATAACTCTTGCTACATTGGGCATGTAGGATTTGGATCAACGTCTGAGATCATATCATCAAAGCTTCCATTAAAGGGTTGATCGTCGACGTGGGAATTCTTGTGATAAATGACTTGGGAATTCTTGTGATAACCGACTTAGGAATTCTTGTGATCACCGATGACGATAACCAAGCTTGTTGAAATAAATCACTAACATCAATAAACAAATTAATTAACAATGAGGATCTACTTAAAGTAAACCAAATCAACGGATTCAAAAGATGGCACGTGGCAGCATTCTATCAGAGTGGAAATTTCAAAGTGGGGTTCATTATCGTCGGGTCAAGACAATCGAGCATTGTGAGCACATCTCTGACAATGACACGGTTATCGATGACGAATTAATCGACGACATAAATAGACTCTAGATAAGTCAGATCGATGACTCCTGGAAGGACACGTAAGCAAGAAGGACAATGCCATGTATCCAATTCCAGGTCAGCACAATGACAAAGCAGAGTACGAGGAAGGGATGATGTCACAAGCTTGGAGGTGCCATGTCATCCAATACATGTGGAAGGAGTCCACATGGAGGAAATGTCGGGCTAATGTAAGCAAGCCACGAGAGAAGCTACTTGTAACACACTATACAGAACCACACGTCAAGACATGTGTAGTCCAAGGTTACATGGAGTCTGGTGATGAAGGAAACTCTAAGTTAATGAAAACCATTGAGCTAATCAGAGCATAGTCACAACAAATCCTAGATCGTTCATTAGAGTGGTTTCAGGAGAGATTTTGGACCATAAATTGGAGTGGCTATAGGAGAGATTTGTCTATCCATCGAAGTTTTTGAGTGTTAGACTGCAATAGGAATTCAACTAGAGAAACTCCAAATTAACATAAATCTTTGATCTATTGAAGCCATAACGAAGATATCTGGATCATTCATTGATGTGAGATGGTCAGAGCATTTGAGTACAAGGTTTCATATAAACTGTGAATTAATAGGAACTATTGATCTATCAGATCCATATCGAAGAGATATTACCGTCCATCAAAGTGCTTGAGTGTGAGGATGCATTGACACTCTAATGAAAGAAGCTCTGAGTAAATAGGGACTGTCAAACTATCAAATCCATAGATATCAGAGGAGGAATGTTGACAGAGTAATTTGCACTCTGATATAAAGGTATCAAAGAATATTCCATTACTGGCTTTGATTTATGTGTCGAAAGATTAGGAGCGTGGATAGTTATGTATAAGTCTTTCGAATCCATTCTTGTCGGAGTGAAACAGTTCACCCTCTTATTTACACTCTGAAGCAAAATCATCGAAGAATATTCCTTTACTTATATTGATTTCCATGTCGAAGCTCAAAGTTTGAAAAGGTTAGGGGCGTGGAGTCGAAGCTTGTTAATCAATGTTCAAAATATTGGGGATGTTGTACATCTCTGATGAGAAAGGTATTGAAGAATATTCCCTTCCTTGGGAAAATCACTATCTCAAGAAAAATGAGCAATCTTGACCATTGGTCAGTGCTCAAACGAGATGTGATGACAACCCTAGATATACATGGGTCCCACCTAAGCATATTATGCAAGGTATACGAAGAAGGGAGGTCACATTAGTGACACATGTAAAACTGTGAATGGTCCATGTGGATGAATAGGTGAAGGCCTAAGGATCAAATAGCCCAGTGACCTAATGAACATGAGAACATATCAATGACTAAGATTAAATGTGGCCCAAGGACCAGATTTGATGATTGTGATTTATTTAGGAGAGATTGGATGGTTACTATGCGTTGTAGTTATGTGGAAATAATGATATCAACGAATGAGATCAATCCAAGATCCAAATTAGATGGCTATTAAGTGTTAAAGATGAATTTCGTAAGATTGTATTGATTCAATGGGAACTGAGAGGATCGACGGTTGAGACTCAATATGAAGGAATACCTAATGAACACTGAGTGATGGTATTTATTCCATGAATGGTAAGCAAGCCCTTGTATGAAACATGGAAGGAATTTGGGGCCAGTTGGAAGTATTTTCCTTTAAGTTTGATTTTAATGGAAATATGGAGATGACCTTAGAAGCACATTTTGTGTATGTGAAAAATCTATGGAGGAAGAAAACCCTATAAATAATGGTGGCTTAATCAAGCTAAAGAAAGTGTGAGAGTGTGGAAGTTGTGTGAGGATAACAAAGGTTCTGATGTCTGTGAGAATGCATGTAAGCTCTATGATTCTGAGGTTCAGGGGTCAAAGGATACATGAGAATGGAAGAAGAGAAGATATGAACATCTCAGGGTGATTGGGAGGTGCAAGGAAGTTATGGAATTGTCCAAAATGGAAGTAATAAGATAGAGCAGTGATTCTCTATTGAGAAGATTTAAACAAGCAGCGATGTCAGTGTGGTAGCTACATAAATAAGAAAGATGTTGTCTATTATGTTCAAATGAATATTTTCTTCAGGGTGGCAAGGTGGTGCTAGGGAATATTGGTGTCTTCAGTCAGTAGATTGGTTCTTGCAGGGGAGTTATAACTTCCTTTGATTTGGTGCTCATAAAGCCAGGGGGTCGGTGCCTCCTTCTAGTTGGTGTTGGTAAATTAGGGAGTTGGAGCTTCCTTCAGATTAGTTCCTATAAATCATGGTGTTGGTGCCTCCTTCCAGTGGTGTTGGTAAAGCTAGAGATTTTGTGTTGGTAAATCTAGGGGGTTGTAACCACCTTTGAGTGGGTGCTCATAAATTAAATGAAATCTTAATTCTATATAAGAAAGTTTGTGGTTTTCTCCCATTTGGTTTTCCACATTAAAATCTATGTGTACTGAGATTTTGTGTTGATCTTTGATAACATGGCTAAATTTCTACAACACTTATGAATGATGATGTATTGACTAACTAAAGTAGTATAGTGAAAAAGTGTAAAAAATTGTGTAATATTGATTCACCCCACTCTCAATATTGTTGAATAGTTCAACAATTGGTATTAGAGTAGGTCCTTTAGAATCAGTATAACCACTGGAAGGTAGATCATGTAGTGCATAGATAATGGAACACAAATATTTGATGGTCAGAACTATGAGATGTGGAGTATAAGAGTTAAAGTATTTTCACAGGAACAGGGATTTGACGTTTGGAAATCAATTGTTACATGATAGATTGCTTCAAAGAAACCTCCAAAGATGGTAGCCAAGAAGAAATTAAGAAGGAACAATAAAATAGTAATGGATGTCATCCTGGATGCATTACCTGATTCGGTGAAAGTTAAAGTGGGACAGAGCACTTAATCCAAATATATCTAGGACAAGATATACTATATTCACGCAGAGAAAGGAGCCCTAGACATGCGAAAATATAAAGGTGAGTCATTTTTCTTTATACCTTGAAACTGAATGTTCCTATTCAAAAATTGGAAAATGCAATGATCAAGATGATGAAAAGAAAAGAAAATCTCACAGACAGGGGGAGAATCTATATGCCAATAAGGACAATAGTTGTTATGATAATAGTGATAACGAATAATAATACAATAATGAGATTGACGATAAAGTGAACCATGAAGCAGAACTCATATGTGTCTTAGAAGAAATTGGCAGACTCAAAGAAAAGAATAGAAATTTGAAAGGTGAATTGTTGAAGTATAAATATGAGACAACTCAACATATAAGAGAACCTATTTGTAATCAAAGATGAAATCACAAATATCAAAAGAGAGAATATGTTACTAAAGGAGCAGTTACGAATCCCTTAAGAGAAAGAAAAAATAATTGAAGTCCAAATTGAAGAGGTAGAAGCAAAAAATGAACTAACAGAAAGACAACTAAAAGAAAAGGATCAATGTTGTGAGATACTTGAAACACATGTTACAGGTATGAACTAACTGAGAGGGGGGGGGTGCATCAGTTAGTGTAGATTATTAACCATTTACTCTCATTTCCAACTTTGAATCATTAATCTTAGTGGCAGTGAGTCTTTACTGTGAAATCCAGAGTTATAAAC
>SNQJ01S0179869.1:0-19472 GCA_010110895.2 Picea sitchensis | reverse complement strand
CCAGGTAACATTCTTCTCTTTGATATATTGTACTTGCACAAGCTAGTCCCACCACATGGATGCTTTTCCTTTCAGTTGATACATTGCAATTCTTCCTTCTGCATGAGAGGAGTAATTATGCAGTTAGAAATATTTCCTCATGCAAAGAAGCACGTCTCAACATCTTCCTCCTTCTAGTGCTCTCCATCAAATGTAGGAGGTTTAATCTTGTTCATTTCACCCTTCAATTCATCCACTCCAGATCTTCTATGCGTTCTGGTAGGAGATGGACTTGAACTACTGTGTGCCCTCCTCTTGGAGTGCCCTTGGGAGTGATGATGGTGTCTGCCGACACTCCTTGATTTTCTCTTCTCATCAAGGGACTTGTGACTTCCTGATTTACTAGAGTCACTCTCCTTATTCAATTTCTTTTCTATTCTTTCCAGGCTCTGCATCAACTTTATGTTGAATTCTCCTTGTTGTTCCCTAGCTTTCATGAGCTTTCTGTTATCTGCTCGGTGAGTTTGGACATCTTTCTGCAACTTTTCAATGATTTTCATCATGTTTCCTTCCTTATCTATCTCTTCTTCATGCCCATTGGAGTTCGATCTTTCAACTCCTATATGGACATCCATTCCTCTAACTTCATTTTCCGAACTATAAGCACCCTGTGCCTTCCCCATTTCTCTGCACTAAGCGACTATTTGGTTCGGTTTTGACAATCGTTAACTCTGCAAAATGTGCGGTCAATCGAAATTTTGTCAAAGCAGACTTTAATAATTTTCCAGAATAAACCAATCTGATTCAACAAAACAATATCAGATTCCATTTTCTATAGGTCTGGTTGGTCAAGAACCCCTCGACTTCAATCTCTAAGCCCAATTTTGTTCTGCAACAAATTTCGGGCGCTAGCCCCTTTTCTTTAGCCCTTGGTTTGCATGTGACCACGACTGTGACCCAACACTTATGATTTGGTTGCTTAGCCGGAGCTCTGAAACTTTGGGCTCCGGGCTTTGGAGGTTTCCCTTTTTCCGTGCGTCCCAACATCACATAACAACGAATTGTAGAACGCGCGAAGAACGACGGATCTACGGTCCACCTTCTTTCATGCACCACTTCTTCCGAAGTGTCAAGTCTCTAGACTTCACGATCTGGCGCCACGCGTCCACTGGGGCCCACAACTTCCGTGCTCGAACTAATAAATGATGAAAACGTCACATCAACTTTAGTACTTTTCAAATTGCGGGGACTGTTAAGGTTTAAGCTATTATTAGAGTTCTTTGCATTTCACTAGATAACAATAACATAAGATAGGATCACTGAGAAATACACAATCACAAGAGACACATCATTTATCCTGGGAAACCCTCATGGGGGAGAAAACCCAACAAAACTTCCTTATTATAGATGGCAAATACAATCTTAGATAACTCAAACAAATACAAAGTCCTCTCCCAAGATGCTCCTCTCTCTCTTCTCCAACTACAGATCTGAAACTTGCTTCTCAATGAACAGGTGAGTGTATGTCTAAGTGAGGAGCTGCTTATTTATACAACTACATGTGTGGAGGTGTCTCTTCCTTTGGTAGGGCCAACTGGCCTAATACGGGT
Source organism: Picea sitchensis (assembly GCA_010110895.2). NCBI lineage: Eukaryota > Viridiplantae > Streptophyta > Pinopsida > Pinales > Pinaceae > Picea > Picea sitchensis. Next base: position 17,883 of record SNQJ01S0179869.1, on the reverse strand, counting down.
GGTTATAGCCACCTTTAATATGTTCTGGGAAGACGACTTCTTATTTTGCCTATTACAATTATGTTTTTGACCAATCCATAAAGGGGATTTATCTTTAATAAATGACATGATCCAATCCATATTAGAGGATTGATCAATAATCTGGCAATAATAATTAGAATACACTTCTGATTACATTATTTCAACCCTCCCCCATTAACAAGAAGGGTATTCTACAACAACATCTGGTGAGAGAGAGGACAACATCATCAACAACATCCGGGTGGGTGAAGGACAACATCATCAATATCATCTTGGAACATTGGTAGGCATATTTATGAGTCATCGAAAATTTTCTCCTTGACAACATCGACAACATTGTCATCCTCAATGGAATGAAATCATCATGCATCAATATGGATTAGTATAAAACTAATACATCATCATCTAACACGAGGCTGGTCACATCATCACTTAGCATGAGGTGAATCATCATCACAGAACGAGGCTAGCACACTACACAACAATTAATTTGGAATCACAACACAACAATTAAGGCGGAATCACAACACAACAAAAGATTAAGCTAGAATCCACCCGATTACTAAAGGCTGACTTTACGTTACAACGATTAAGTTGGAAGCACATTACTAGGATGGCATATCTCAACACAACAATTAGACTTGCTTTACGTCACAGTAGTTAAGATGGAAGCATGGTACTATATTGGATTTATGTCACAACTATTAAGTTGGAAGCACATTGCTAGGCATATCTCAACACAGCGTTTAAGTTGGAGTCACAGTACTAGATTGGCTTTACTTCACAGCAATTAATTTGGAAGCACATTACTAGGCTGGTGTATCTCAACACAACACTACTCCCCCTTTGAAGGAGGGTCGCTTCGGACTATACCAAGCTTATCTTTCGAAGTGCTCCAGAGCTTTACGAGATAAGGCTTGGGCCAACACATACGATAACTTGTTCATTTTGTGCTAACATATTGGAGCTTTATATGTCCCCTCTGCGCCATGTCACGGATGTAATGATTTTGGATCTCTATGTGCTTCGACTGTCATGAAATATAGGATTCTCGATCATCTTTATGCGACTGGATTTGTCATATAGGATCGTGGTTGTTTCCATCTTTAGGTCAAATAGACCCGTCAACGCTTCGACCATATAGCTTCGCTGACTAATGAGAACATATGATGTATTACTTGCTTCGATGCTGAGGAGCAATGTTGGATTGCTTCCTCTTTCGCCATATGTGAGATCATAGATCCCAAATGAAACAACATCACGAAGTGCTCTTCTGATAGGTTAACAACCCAATCTGAATCGAGTGTACCCTCGATGTGAAATCGATCTCCATCATGGGAGACCACAATCCTAATGTTGCCCACATAAGGTACCTCATCACATGTTTTGCAACAACTAGGTGAACGTAATGCAGGTTCTACCAGTGACTCAAGGTGTTCCTGACAAAACAAATATCTGGTTTGGTGTTATTCGGTACATCAGCGATCCGGGTAATCTGTCTATACGATGGCATCAATCAATTACGGCAGTATGACCGGTAGCTTCAACCCGTTTCCATGGGTGTATTCGTGGACTTGCACTCCAACATGTTGAGTCTCTTTAGGATTTCGACGCATACTTCCCTTGGTTAAGGAAGATTCTCTCACGACTCTGCCATACCTCAACACCTAAAAAATAATGCATTAGGTAAGGATCTTTTCATCTCAAGTCTGACTGACTTCTTCTTACATTAGGTGATGAGCTTTCTTCTCTAGTTAAGAATGGGTTATCCACATATAGCGACAATATCATTGGCTCATCGTTCATAACAACCCAGGTAGAAGGTTAGAATGCGCTTTTCTTGGTAAAAGCCAAGCTTCGTCGAGGAAAATTGTCTATCATACCAAACTCTAGGAGCTTGCTTCAATCCAGTACTAGATCCTTCTTTAACTTGGAACTGAGTCTTCTGTCTTCCAACTTCAAATCGCAGGAGTTATTTCTATATACACTTCTTCTTGATGACACCATTTAGGAAAGGTATCTTCACGTCCATGCAGTTACCCAACTTCACTTCATCTTAAATTTGCAAAATTTTATGATGGTTACGATCAAAGTGTATTTGGCTATAGGAGCCGGTGTTTCTTCACATGATCAATGCCTTCCCTTTTGAGAAAAGACACAAGCGACAAACCTTGCTTTATACTTGAATACTTCATCAACAACATGTTTTATTTTTGAGAATGCATTTGGAAGATACACATCCCTTGCTCTTGATTAAGGAACTATTTCCCATACGTTGTTCTTTATTATGGATTGGTGACTATTACTGTCATGGCATCGCCCATTCCTTCTTCTGGATGAAAACTTTTCAAGCGGTAGGCTCCTTCTCTAGAGATCACACATCAAAGCCATTATAGGCGGGAGAATGGCAGGTCTCTTCACTGTCGTGGTTCCTTGGGGGAACACCAGCCATCTCCATCTTGAATAAGCTCCCTAGCCCAAGTATGCTTTCTCTTATGGGAGATCGTCATCGGGGAGGGTTCTTGAAATTCTACTATGTTATGATCTTCTAGAATTTCCTCACTGAAACTCTGACTTCCCCTCACTGGTTTTGCAACCTTGGGAACCTCCCTCACTGATTACAGCCAACTCTGAGGCTAAAGTTCCTCTTCATATGTTCTTCAAGTAGAGCATCTTCTTGATTTCTTGAAGTATTTTGCATCTTCATCAAATGTCACATCACTGTTGATCTCAATGTGATGGTAAACCGGTATATAAATTATGAAGGCCTTGGAGACCTCACATTATCCCACAATTATTCCCTTCTTTTCGGAGGTTTCTAGCTTGTTTCTCTTCTCTTTGGAATATGTACTCATAAATCTTGGACAGATAAATATTTTGAGATGGCTTACCTCTAACTTCTTTCCGATGAACATCTCTTAGGGGTCTTGAACCCAAGTGCACTATGGGACAATGGGTTTTGCACATATACGACTGTAATTTCTTCTTCTTCCCATAAGCACATTGGAAGATCTTGATCATGGATCATGGTCTTCTTGCTTCCATTATCGTTACGTTCTTTCTTTCCGCCCTGCTTGTTTGTTGGCGAGTTGTGCGAATTGGTGAGGTCCCTCTTGATTCCGACATCTTTCGCGAGAAGTTCACAAACTCTTTTGAGGTGTATTCTCCTCCATTATTTGACACGAGTATCTTGATCTTTCTTCGGAAAGATTCTCTATAAAGACTTTGAATTCCTTGAATTTCTTGAACACTTCATCTTTGATTTCCAGAGTACACGGGTCTTCACAGAATAATCATCAATAAAGATACATAGTATACTTCTGCGATGGAGGATGATGGCATTAGACCCACACATCTGAATAGATGAGTTCTAGGACTCCTTATACCTTTCTTTGTCTCTCTTGAGGAGGAAAAGGGTTCTTGATGTTCTTCCCTTGTGCGCATCCATTACTGCATATACATCAGTCAATCACCAGATTCCGGTGGGCATGGTACTTTACATGCGATATGGTAGTGCCTTGTAGTTGATATGGGCTAATTTTCTATGCCAAAGTTCCATGGATTCTGATAGTTGTGGGTCATGTTATACGGAAGTAACCCTTTGAAAGCTTATACAAAATACCTTCTTCTTTTCCAATATGATTGCTTCTTTCCAGGTTTCTCCTTTGGCTTACATAAGAACTTCTCCATCTATAGAAAGGCAACTACGAAGCCTTTCTTTTCTAAAGCTGAAATGGAAGTGGGTTCTTTGTCAAACTACAGTACATAAGAAATTAGATCAGCTAAATGTCATTGAATTCCCTAAAATTAAGCTTGTAGTTTGATTCTCCCCCTCCTTGATGGGATATTGGGTAATCATCTCCAAGTGTAGCTTTTAGAAAATTTCTTTTCTGAAATGCAGAGAATATCTCTTTGACTGTCATGTGCTTGGAGCACCACTATCAATGAGCCAAAGGTCCTCACCGAATTATTCACCCGATCACGAGGAGGAATGAGATTTAGACATGTTCTTTAATTTGTTCGCTTAACATCTTTGTAGGTGGCTCTTCATCTTCAGCTGCATGGGCATGGTGCCTCTTATTTTTTCCTCTTATATTCTTCTAGATGCGGTTGGACAATGTCACCATAATATGTCCCTATCTTGTCACCCGATGGTAGCATTGGGCCAGGATAGGTAATCTCTTTTCCTTTTCGTTGTCCCTTCTTTTGGAATCTCTTTGGTTGAGATTTGTTTGGGGGATAAGACTCCTTATGTTGATGAGTTTATTTTTGGAAGTAAGACTTCTTTCTTCCCCTTTAGTGTGAGTAGCTGGGGCTTGATCTTCATCTCTTGCTAGTAAAAGCATCTCGGTTAGCTACTCTTGATTCTTCTTGAATGCATTCTTTCCATAGACCATCAAACTTTAGTTTTTCGTTAAACTCGTCGTTTGGATGAATGCATCCCAAGGTCTTGTGAGACCATTAAGGTACTTTCATTATGAGTTAGTCTTAGTCATAAATTTATCTCTAATAAGCTTCTTCTAGTTTTTCTTTGAATTGCGATATTCTAGAGAAATATTCCTCTCTCGCATCCTTGTATTCTTTATTTGAGTTCTTAGATTCATCTTTGGTTTATGTTCTTTCCTTCATATACTCTATTTAGGGCATCAAACATTTCTTTGAGTCTTCTTTGATGACACATAAAGAATCAAGTGATCTTTGATTGAATACACAATGATTCTTTTGGCCTGATTGTGTCACACAGTGCTTTGCTGTGCTGTAGCATCGGCGGGTTCTGTTACTTCTTCTTTAACGAATCTTACTAGGTTATTCTCTTCAAGAATGAGACCAATCCTACTTCCGCGAGGAAGTTTCCACATCTTCCGGCTTGTCAACAAGCTTAGTACTTGCAGACATCTTTACACGGAGCTAGGAAAATGTCAAATATGAAAATGCTCAAAATTAAATTACGAACTTACCAAGAGGTGCACTAGATTGAGGCGGGTAGGTTGGTGCAATCTGTTTTCAGAAAATCCAATTTTTTACCCCTCCAAACTTGATCTGAGGTTTTCTGGATTGGTGCTTTTGGTTTTATGGTACCTCTTTGGTACTCTGGTATACGGTACTTTGTGAAACTGGGGTTTCAATTTCCAGGAGATCTAGCCAGCTGAAGGTTAGTAGGGATGCCAGAAGTGATCCTTGAGGAGAATTAACTTTTCTAGATGGTTTGGGGCTGAAATACTTCATCAACAAAAACCCTAATTTGCGTGTATGACAACGATGACGTTTTTCACTTTCTCTTGTGAGAGATGCTCTCTTTAGCTTAGCTTCGATACCATGTTAAGGTTTAAGCTATTATTAGAGGAGTTCTTTGCATTTCACTAGATAACAATAACATAAAGATAGTGATCGAAATACACAATCACAAGAGACACATCATTTTATCACGGGGAAACCCTCATGGGGAAAACCAGTAAAACTTCCTTATTATAGATGTAGTCAATACAATGCCAAGGGAATAAACCAAATAATACAGAAAGTTCTCTCCCAAGTAGGGCGCCTCTCTCTCTCTCTCTCTTCTCCAGCTCTGACTCGAAAGTTGCTTCTCAATGAACAAGTGAGTGTATGTCTAAATGACGCTAACCTCCTTATTTATACAACTTTGGCACATGTGGGAGGTGATATATTCCTTTGGCAGGGCCGAATTCTTCTTCTGGTTGGTTATAGCCACCTTTAATATATTCTGGGTTGTTATAACCACTTTAATATATTTTTGGGGCTGACTTCTTATTACGCCTATTACAATTATGTTTTGACCAATCATGAGGATTTGGTCTGTTACAATAGTCGACATGATCAATGTGCAATGGGGATTGATCTGTAGATAATACATCGATAATAATTAGAATACATTTTGCAATTACATTATTTCAACGCGGGGACATGGGTTGGCGGTTTTGGAGTAACCCATCGATGGTTCATAATTGTCCACAATCTTTGACATTTTGATCACGGAAAGCGTGGTTTGGATTGGGGGCGACTAACTAATAGAATTATACGCACATTGATCCCGCGTGTCCTCGACCCTCGATCTTGATAGATCATGATACAAGTTAATGTGAGACTGATCCAACTAACTTCGTCGTCACACTTAACTACCTTGTGCCACCACTAGGAGCGCCACTCGATAGGACACACGAAGCTGGCATGTGTTCCAATTAGGTGGGTGACATATGACACATCCTAACTGCAATTCCATCTTACCAAGGTTCTTAACTCATTGACATTGGCACACATCCCATGTGTCCGTCATCCGTGAGCATCCGGTAGAATGCGTCACTCGAGGACTTCGGACGGAGATTTCACGCCCTTCCGTTTCTCCCAAACCCGAACTCCCAAACGGTAGATCTTTTTTGACTACGTCTCTTGCGGTAGATAGTCGGGATTAACTCACGGACCGGGGACTTCAGGTTGCCATTACCTCCATTTCTCACGATCTGGTATTCCCGAACAAAGCCAACTTAGACACATGTTCCTTTCTTTGGAATCGGCCGGACGGAAATACATGGCGTTAGCTCATCTTCTCTGCGTGATTGAGATTTGTGGCCTCGGCTTAAATTTGGTAGCTTATCTCACTTTGCAAGATCGACAGTCATTTTTTAATGTACTATGAAGATCAACGGATATGAGTGATTGCAGAAACTCAACTCGATCACTTTTTAATTTCCTTCCCGATCTCCATAATGTGAAGATGCTGCGCCCGTGGTGGGATCGATATCCACTTGATTGATTTGTTGATCCTAGCAAGATCAACGATCCTGGGGGATTGCAGAGTCTCAACTTGATCACGCTTTAATTTCCTTCCCGATCTCCGCAATTGCTCCCCATTGTTGATCTCCCCTCAATGAGATCCGACGATCGTGACTTAATCTTCACTCGCTCGTCGGCGGCTCAACTTCAAACGGTTCCAAACCCCGATTCACTGGGTCCTCTTTTCTGCGCTTTATCTTTCTTGAGCGGCTATACCTTTTTGAGCTTCAAACCGTAAAGTTGTTCTCTTGGCACTCTTGAATGCTTTGAATTCAAATTTTGTCCTTCTCAATCAACAATTTGCTCTTAAGATTTTGATTCCATAACCACATATACGACCTAGACCGGGCTCGATTGTCGGCGGGCTTTGAATAATTTTGTCCATTTTAGACGATTTTTTTTGAAATTTGCCCCATTCCACTAACCTTAATTACATCGGTTTCGATGTTGAAACCAGCCTCGATACCAATTTAGGCGTCCCGATACACCAACGGTGGAACAGCATACTTCTTGGACACATCTCTCTTATTTCGTGCCATTTTGTAGCGTCATGACCAAACTGACCCGGAGACATTGTCAGCTGCGGAATTTAAACTAATACCATTTTGTGGCGTGATACGACCACCCACTAGGAATTTGAGCCATGTAACACCATAGCGGTGCAAAGCTCACGATAGCATGTTAATTGTTCATCCCGGAGTATATATATATTACATGCATTTTAATGAAATAAGGCAATAAAATATACTACTACCATGCTAACTCATGTCAGTGGTAGTAAATCATACATGCAATGAAAGAACATGATGATATTGTAAGAATCACAGACATGCATGACATGCATCATTAAACACATAATTGATGCTTATCTTTTAGGATTGTGAGACCACTTGAAATTGCGTCTGGAACCTTCCGCGAACCTCCGACCTTAGACCACGCTCATCGCTCGTGATTGGGTCACCCCATTTGGGACTAAACTCATCAGACGAAGGATTCCCTAGGCTTAGCAAGGCTAGGAATGTCTCACGGTTCAAGGAAAGGATTCTATAAGGAGACCGCACCTCCAACTGCTCCATGGGCTCATTCCCCACATGCAATCCCACCCGAGTATACACCCTTGCTGACCTGCGGTTCATCGGCTGCTCCACCTCCCTTCAGGGCTTCACTTAACTTGGTCAGAACCACAGAACTCTTAGAGCTCGTAAACATTTTCGACTCCCTCGGAGAATTCACTTCCTCAACACACTCTCTCACGGAAGGTTATATAAAACCTAACAACTTGCTTCTTCAACCACTTTCGACTTAGTTCTAGCAAGGTGAGGACAATAGCAAAGTTTCATTATAGCTCAGGGAATGGAAACAACAAAAAATTTGGTAAGGCAGAGTACGACTCAGGAAAATACTAGTGCACGCATGTTATAGAGGTTCATGATGGGCTCGGGTTCAACAATGGCAGAAATGGTAGTGGCATTGAGTTAACTTGTCTACAGGGATAAAGGTGGTAGGTTCGAGAGCAGCGAGAATGGCGAGAGTGTGAGAATAGCTGATGTGACCCTGACCGCGTGGAGTCCCCAAACAACAAGATTCCCATAAAGCGCATGTGCACGAGGCTCACACACATTAGGCTCATGAAGCGTTCGCTCATTTTAAGGTCATTCCCTCTTCCCAAAGGAACTTGGGATAAATCTATATCAGCTTCTATCAGCGGTATTTAGAATAATAAAACTATTCTTGGACTTATGAAGCTCTTAAAAGCTTGGTCCCTGGCTTCAAACCACTCTGACCCCTCTCCTTACTTCGATACAAGGTGGAACCCAATCCCTTTTTCCAGCCTCTTAGTCCCCCTTCCCTTACCCAACCTAATGGAGCTTAGTCCCCATACTCTTTTCTTCATGGTCGATCACCTGTGATGTTTTATATTAATAATATGAATATTTACATGTACAAAAGCGAATACGGCCTTTAACACCAAGGCTCACTGGCCTCATAAACACTTAAACCTATCAACTTATAATTGCTTGGCTCACACGCCTACAAAACATGGTACAATTCATAAATACAAAGCGGAAACAGATCCTTAGGGGACTACATAATCAATGGGGTTTACCACTTGTTAATGAATAAAGTCGGGGTTTTTCTTTAATGGAAGAATGTCCATAAGGGTCTCATGATATAACTTACAAGTTTTTATCATCCCGACATAAGAGGAAGGTCAATGATGGGATCATGTCCTTCCATATTAAGCGCTCTTAGGTCTCATGGACCATCCTGTGAGGGAAGAAGAAGATCACACATCATCTTGGCGTGGTACTTAACCAAGAACTACACGGTTACGACCGGGATACTGAGAAGCATGGCTGGGGGGCTCTAGATCACAACTAGGATCTTATCCACCAAAGTACCTTTGTTAGATTTTAAGGAAAACTAGAACATATATATTGCGCTTTTCCAATTTATTCCGGTAGAATGTGCTGGTTTTCATAGACAATATCACTATTGGCCTTGCCAGAAATGCTTAACCATGGTAGAAGCCATAGCCGAGTACCTTGAAATTGATAGAGAGAAGAATTCTGGTAACAATTCAATAGCCAAGCAAGGCAATGCACCAAACGAAGTAACCAAAGTTTGTCAGAGAGTCCAACCCAAAAAGATAGAAGCAATAGGCTTGAGAACTAGCGGCAACACCTTCTCCAAAACCTGCGCACAAGGCTAGAGCTGCCGGTCTTTCAAGTGCCTCACGCAATTTTGAGAGAAGTGTGTATGTCAAATAGTATGTGACTATACTAATCTTGACAAATTGCTTGGGTGGAGCTTCTCATTACGGGTACTAATTAATTCATATTAATTATCTCTCGGTACGACATCTCCTTCTGGGGATGCGATTCCTTCTTTTCTTTCTTAGAATATTCTAATCTTGTCAAGGTCACCAATGGAGGTTGATACCTCCCAAGCTACCTGTATCAACACTCCCTCATAGCTGGGGAGGTATTATAACCAATAATGGTGAGGCACAAACAAACCGATTCAAAATTTGGTGTTGGCATCCGAGCACCGTCATTATTATCAATTGGATAATCTCCATGACAAGCAGTACAATGTCAAGCTGATGAACACAATTGTGTTTATCCATAGTAGTACACAACTTCTCAAAACGTGACACATAGTCACGAACAGTTGAACATATCCACCACGGTAGCATATCTCTATTGTTTGGAGACATCGGAGTCTCCGCGACAATCATCACGATATCAACTTGCACAAAAATATTGTTATGATATAAATTGAATCATGGGCCATTCTTTCACTCACATGTGTGAGATATGAAAACATTTCCCTCAGAGTAGAACACCAATGATGGGCTATTTGGACTATTCTTCTCAAACGAAGAAGAATAATTGTCATGTCTACTGAACCTAGACCATTCCCCAACCTAGGACATTCCTCCTACACTAATAAAAGTGCAACTTGGAGAGTGAGTGCGCCCTGGGAATGCATCACGTTGCCGGAACTGGACCATTATCGCACGGGCATTCGCCGACACTAAACAAGTGCAACCTAGAGAATGAATCTTCCCCTAAGGAATGGTATCCGGACCATTTCTAAGAATAGTATCACCACACCAACCTCAGCGGTTCCATTCTTGAAATTACTCACAAGCTGTAGGCCCGAAAGAATATTTGTCTGTGGCCGGTAATCTTCTTGGGGTAACCCTCAAAGGCGCTTAGACCAATCCCAATGTTAACCACAATGGGGAAATGGATTGTCTATATGGTACATCAACAATCCATTGAACCATTTCATTAAGAAAGGTAATGGTTGATCTGGACCATTTTAGGCGGAAAATGCAGTAGTCAATCTCAAACCACTTTACGGCGGAAGGCGCCCAAGCTGGACTATTTTTTCAAACTTGAATGGTACCCTCAATTCAATAATATGTGGGTGCTTCCTCCCAACTGGAGAGCCATTTCTTCCTTTCAACTAAGGGTTATTTCCACGATCTAATTTGATACCGGTAGTATGCAGAGCTTTATTTTGGATAGAGGCTTTGTCGAGATATCGCTTTCTGCTCATCAGTAGGGGATATCTTGGAGCTTTACTTCTCGTTCACGGACTTTATCTTTCGAGATATAAAGTAGTATTTGATCTCAATATGTTTTCGACCGTTCATGAAACGGGTGTTGATAGCCTTATACAACTCTGAATGTCATAGTGTATTATGGCGGATCTGGAACTGATCAAATAAATCAAAGATTGTCTTTCTCATTCATATGGCTTACGTGCATGCCTCACATGTTGTGATATATTATGCTTCTGTTGTGCTGAGTGCGACAGGATTTTGTTTCCTGTTGCCCCAATATGTCATAGTGGAGCCCAAGCTAAAATACATACTTGAAGTGCTCTTTCTTTCTTCTGCACTCCTTGCCTATTTTGAATCTGTGAATCCATGAAGCTTTATATCACTAGATGGTATCTTAAATATAGTTTAGTGTTCCATGAATATATCTTAGAACATGCTTTACAACATCGAAATGCTCATGTCTAGGTTCCACCTAGAAGTGGCTCAACATGTTCACAAAAAAAAAAAAAAAAAAAAAAAAAAAAAAAAAATACATCAATGACCCAATCAATTGTCGATCTAGTGATGGATCACTGGATTAGAATCAAAATCTCTTACTTTTCTTATGTCTTTTGCGTAGTCATAGGGTGTCCATGGATTTTGTCCATCATTTCCCAAACTTATGAAGAATGTTTATTGCATACTTTCAGCATCCAAGGAATACTTCACCATGCTTCTACCATACTTCTAGTCCCAGTAATACATGAGACCAAGATCTTTCATATCAAACTCGAGGAAGCTAGTTCCTTTTTGCAGCTGGATGATGAGGAGACTTCACTGTTAGAATAGATCGTCCAACATATAGCGATAGAATCCGCGGTGCATTGTTCCGCGACTTTGGCAAAGTAGAAGATTTGGATCATGACTTTTAGGAGAAATAGGGTCTGCGTTAGATGGTACATGGAATTCCGGCATGCCAAGCTCTTGGAGCTTTAGCGAGTCCATATAAAACTTTCTTTAGTCTGCAAACATGAGGTGTCCCTGGAATGTACTTCAAACCCTTGAGGTTGTTCAATATATACTTATTGTGATTGCTCCATTTTAGGAAGGCATTTTTACATCCATCTGATGTAAACTCATCCCATGGAAGCTGACAAAGAAATATGATAGCTCTAATGGAAATTATAATCAACCATAGCAAATGTTTAGATCATAGTCTTCTCCTCATACAGGAGAACCCTATAGCTATGATCCTTTCTTTATATTTATCCACGTTTCCATCTGTACGCATGTTTGATCTTATATACCCATTTTGAAGTTATCGCGATTTTTCTTTAAGTCTAGGCACAATTTCCCATACATCATTTTCATGATGGATTAGTGTCTTCTGTCATAGCTTCTTTCCATTGTTTCTTAGTTACCTCTTCAAAAATGGTAGGTTCTTCATCTAGAAACTTTGTCATACATGCTTTATGGCTTGAGAATCTTTTGGGCTTCTTACTTTTTTTGAATGTTCCTTCTGGAGCCTTGATTCTTTCTGCATATTGTAATGTTTCTTCAAGCCAAGTTGGTCGTTTATTGGTTTTGGGTATAGTGTCTTAATCAATGGTCTCACATGGTTGCATCAAATGATCAAGTTGTTCTTTCTCGTCATACGGTTTCACATTGCTTTCTTCAATATGATCTTCATACTCTTCTTCTTCTATAATTATTCTTCTATGGATTTCTTGAAAACCATCTTTTCTCTGAAGGTCACGTCTCTGTGACTTCAATCTTATGTTGTTCCGAGGATATAGATTCTATAAACCTTGGATGATTCACTATATCCACGAATATGCCCTTCTTTCACGAGGGTTCTAATTTATTCCTTTGTCCTTGAATGTGAGAGTAAACGGGACATCCAAATATTCTTAGTTTTTTCCACATTAGGTTTCTTACCTAAGAAGGCTTCTTGAGTCATATCCTTCAATACGTGGCAAGGACTTACGATTACGGACATGTATTGTTGTCATTGCTACTTCTCCCCTTAAGAACATGGATAAACCTTGATAATTTAGTAATTGCCTTCACCCGGTTTCTTCAATAGATCTGTTCTTCCTTTATCCTTTACACCATTTGTTGAGGATTATGAGAACAATCAGCTCCCTCTAATCCATGCCGATTTCTGGTCTGGCGAATTCCTTTGATGTGTATTCTCCTCCATTATCTGTTCTTAAGGTCTTGATTTTCTTATTCGTGAGGAGTTCTCTATATCTTCTTTGAATTCTTGAAACTTGTTGAATGCGCCGTCCTTTGTTCAGAAGATATAACCAAGTCTTCTTGAATAATCATCTATGAAGATACGTAGTAAGAGAACCTCCTAGAGATTGGTGGCATTGGACCATAGACATCTGAGTGTATTAGATCTAGAATCTCCTTAGATCTATTATTTCTGCTTGAGAATGATTTCTTGATATTCTTTCCAAAAGCACATCCTTTACAAATTCCTTCATGTGTAGAGGCTGCCAGATTGGTATTCCTTCAACCATCTTTTTGAGGAAAGGTAGCGGCAGTAGTTGAAAATGCAGTACTTATGCAGTACTAAAGTTAAATTTAGAGATTGACTCCATCATGTACAAGAGCTTCTTCATTTTGTTCTAGTAGTCTATATAGATTTCCTTCACGGTTCCAATAACCCTAGCACATTCTCTATGTTTGGAGTCTTTATGCCAAGATAACACTTTTCATCTACGAAGGCTATTATGTTTCCCTTGTCTTCCAGGCGGGATGTGGATACCGCGATTCTTTTCTAAACCGGTACATATAAGACTGTTACTCAAATGAACATTGTTACTGTTTCAACAATGAAGGCTTGTCAAATCCTTATTTGGGTAAGTGCTTTTGTCCAAGCTCTACAGCAATACGATGTCTTCTTCTCATTTAGATTTGAGAGTCTAGCTTGATCTCAGGTCATGTACTAGAGCTTCACTATCAAAGTATATAAATCTTCAATCGTTCTGTGAGTCTTTGAGAGTAGTGTAGTGTTTAGGCTTTCACTCATGACCGATTGACTGGTGGCCAGTCATGCCTTGATCAAACTTCAAATTTGGCGTTTAAGCATACGAAGAGTGCCAAAGTCGCGGCCGGACTAAAGAAACACTTAGATACTTCTTCTTGAGCAGAGATGTTCCCATCGCAATGTCTTTGGGTCGGGGGTTTTAGGGTCTTCGAATTTGCTCCTGCTATTAACCCTAGCAGCAGTTCTTCAGCGATCTAAGTATCCTAATGGCTATGCTTCCTTCAGTGGTCGGTAGATAGAAAGCGGTGTTAGACCCACATAAACTATTATAGTGTGTTTTACCATTATTAATATCACTATTGTCCCCTTTAACCATAAAATACCTCAAGCACCTTGACACTTCAGGCGGTGAGAAAGAATCCTGGTAGCAATCCAATAGCCAAAGCAAGACTACAATGCGATGAGAAGTAGCAAGGCTAATCAGGAGAGTCCATTTGGTAAAACAATAGGCAAAGCTGGAGCAGCTATGGAGCTGGTACAGGCTTGAGGCTACAGTCTTGCTGCAGTGCCTCGCAGTCCCGAGTGTCAAATGAAGGTGACACCACTGTGTTTATGCAATCTGGTGACGCCTGAGCCCGACTTCTCATTACGGGTACTAATTGAATTCCTTAGTAATTATCTCTGTACATTAGGCATCTCTTCTGGGAGTTCGTTCACTTCTTTAACAGGATATTCCCTGAAATCTTTTCAAAGAGTCACAATGGAGGTTGATACCTCGCAAGCTACATAATATCAACATTCCCTCTTGGTAGATATAGATCAACAAATCAAAATTTTCTAAAGTAGATCAAACACATAAATAAAACAATAGATCTGAACATGCCAGAAAGGAAACAATCTAAATAGATGTCACGAGCATGAGGCGGTCTGATCATTAAAATAATTCTGAACATTAACATAAATAGATCTGATCATGAAACCTGACAAAGAGGCGGACATTACCTTGATTAAGAATAAAATACTTGATTTACCTTAGAAGCTTGATCTTGTCCTCTTTTGGCAATGCTTTCGGGGAAAAAGCTAGAATGGTCATGGATCAAACCCTCAATGGTAGATCTCATCATGATCTAAGTGGACAGTTGTAGGAGAATTCAAAGACTAATCAACATACCCAACAACAAGTAGAGTGATGATACAAAAACCCCAAGGACAAAAACTCAAGGCTGATAGAAACCTTTTAACAACCCTTTACAAAATCTGACCAAAAAGGGAGTGCTACAGCAAATATATAACAGTCCTAAGGCTGCCCTATCAAACCTTGTTCAGGGTACTAATTGCTGTAGGTAAGGAAGCATACAGAATGCTCCAACAAGTGGCACCATCAACAAGAAAATAAGGCTGTACTAGCAAGAAGAGAAGCAACAAAAAGCAGGACTGCAGCAAAGGAAGAGAAAACTCAAGCCAAGACATCAAAGTGACCTGGCAGTCTGAGAGGAGGAGTACACTTGGCCCTAAACCAGCAGAGGGGCAGTCCAAGGGAGAGCTGAAACCTTTAACTCAAGCAGAAACTGTCCAAAATAAAGGGTTGCTCAACCAAAATTGGGCAACCCTAAGATAACAGTCTTAGGACTGTTTTATCAAGCCCTAACCAGTGGCAGCCAAGGAGAAATCAACGACAGCTTAGGAGAGCACCAGCGATACCCAAGAAGAGCACCAGCGACAGCCTAGAAGAGTTGCGGCAGGCTGGAGAAGAGGTGGGAGGGGCCATGTCAGTTGTAATCAGCAAGGGTAAAGGTCAACACCACTTCAAACAGCAATAGGAGACTAGAGATAGGGCACCCGTACCCTACATCAGCACAAGAAGACTTCACAGCAGCAAGAGAGAGAAAACACAAAGAGTCTGCACCTTTACAAACAACAAGAGAAAAAAAACTTCAAGGAGGCTGCACCCAATGGAGAAACCCTTCAAGTAGATTGAAATCAAAACTGAACTGAACAAGAGTAGGCCACACCAAAAAATTCAGACCAAGAGAAATGAGAGGATCATTGTATATGGGCAGAGGCGAGAGGGGTAGGTCTTAATTTATAGTTATGGGAAGGTTTAGAATTTAGGTTTAATTAAAAAGCTAATAAATAAAATATATAAAAAATAAGAAATAATATTTTAATTATAAAGAAATATTAATTAGAAGTCAATTAGAGATGAAATTGGCTATAAAAGAGAGATGACACCACATTAAACAAAGGAAGGGAGCGATTGGAAACAGGGGAGGCAATACGACAAAGTCAAGGGGTCTTCTTCAATGGAAAACTGTCCACATAAGTGTCATGATAACTTATAAGCTTTTAACATCCCTGCATAAGAGGAAAAATCAATGATGGGGTCATGTCCATCGCCATTCTTCTGCTCCTAGGTCTCATGGACCATCCGGGGAGAGAAGAAGATCACACATCATCGCATCTTGGTATTTAAACCAAGGTCTACCTGGTTCAAGACCAGGTTGGACCAGGTTGCCTCGGAACACATCTGGAGGCCCTAGATTACATCTAGGGGTCTTATCCACCAAGGTACAAAACCAAAGATCAGCAAGCGTTAAGCAAGGATTCCCTTGGAACACATCAAAGGAGCCCTAGAACACATCTAGGGACTTATGTTATCAACCACCAAGGGAACAAATCCAAGGATTAATCCAGTGTTAAGCAAGGATTCTCACGGAACACATCCCGGGGGCCTAGAACACATCTAGGGACTTGTATCATCAACCACCAAGGAACACATCCGGGGATCCAATCAAGCATCGGGCAAGGATTCCTTGGAACACATCAGGGCCTAGAACATATCTAGGGACTTACTTTGCTTCAGTCCTTGATCAAGAACCCCTGTCATATCTTGGGGGCCCTCACTAGGGGTCTTTGCCATGGCTCTAGCTGCTTGGTCAGGGCGAAGAACCCCGGGAGTGTATTGGGGGGCCCTAGAACTCAGCTAGGGTCTTAGCTATCCTTGGAGAATAGCTCTGCAGCTGCATTAATTTCAACATACAGCCAAGGATCAATCCAAGCATCGAGCAAAGATTCCGTGGGAACATATCAGGGAACTAGCGCATCTAGGATATACCATCAATACACTTGGTCTTTGACTAAGAACCCCAACAATACACTAGGGGGGCCCCTCACTCCGTGGAACACATCCAGGGGTCCTACAACGCATCTAGGGACTTATACCATCAAACTGCTTGGCCCTTGACCAAGAACCCCAACAATACACTAGGGGCCCTCACTAGGGTCTTTTGCCATGGCTCTAACTGCTTGGTCCCAGACCAAGAACCCCAGGAGTGTACTGGGGGGCCTAGATCTTAGCTAGTGTCTTTGCCATCCTCCCAGAGAATGGCTCTTGCAGCTGCATTAATTTTAACACCTAGAATCTTTAGCGCACAATGCTGGTCAACAATAGGGCTTAGAGCCATTACAATGACTGTCGCACCCACACCTACACCTTTTGCTGATTCCAATCTGCACCTATGGTGCAAGTAACCTTGTTTGTCACATTTTCCTTAGAAGGTTGAATGTTTTCAAGTGATCATTTCTTGGATTCAACTATCTGTTTTGAATGACTTTAGTACTCTTACAATAACATTGTTGCATTCAAAAAGGGTGGTAGGTGCGGGGGATCCTTCAAGATCCCAAGGGAAAAAGGAACTACAATACGCTTGGAGTCGTGGAGTTTGCACAAATAACCAGGAAGAGGCATGTGCCCTCCTCCAAGATCTGAGATTGGCCAGAGCTTGTCAAATTTTCTCCATTATTGTGAATTGAGATTCATTGGTCGTTATTCAAGCAATGTTCAAATTCACAAGGTTGAACCTTATGCTTGCCTTGATTCTATTGAGAATAGATCATCATGTGGCACGATTTCATAAAGTCAAGTTCTTCCAGGTTATGAGAGAACAAAACTTGGAATCTGATCAGTTGGCTAATGAGGCCACAAGGGAAAAATTTGGGGTGTTAACGCTCAACGGTT
>SNQJ01S0179868.1:16862-33991 GCA_010110895.2 Picea sitchensis | reverse complement strand
TTAGACATGAGGAATTAAGTTTTCAAAGGAATAAATACTTGCCACAACAAAGAATGATACAACCAAGTAACAAACCTTCACAGATTGAAAATTGCCAAATTAAGTTTAGAGACATGCAACTAGGGAGGCCAATAAATAATCAACAGTCAATAAGTAGACAACGTTGCAACAATAATTTTGATGTATTGAAAAATGAGATTGAATGCTACATTCGTCATAACTATGGACATAAATATGTTGACTGTCAATTAAGGAACTATGAACCAGATTTGAATTCCCGTGCTGAAAATGTCAAGGTGTGGAAGAAGAAAGAAAGTGACAAGTGTGGATTAGTGTTGTCATCTCAAAGAAAAACAAACCCTTGGTATATAGGGAGTGGATGCTCCAAACATATGATGGTAGAAAAAGGTAAGTTTCTATCTCTAAGTGAAAGAAAATCAGGAAACATAACCTTTGGAAATGATGCTCCAGGTAACATAAAGGGTAAAGGGATGGTGAGTTGAAGTAATGGAAAAGGAAAAGTCCAAGATGTTCTACTTGTAGATGGGCTGAAACATAATCTGTTCAGTGTAAGTCAAATGTGTGACAGAGGATGTGAAGTGGTGTTCACGTCCGAGGACTGCAAGATAAAGTCTGTAAACTTAGGACAAGTGGTGGCCAAAGGCATAAGGACATAAAATAATGTATATGTGTTGAAAGAAAATAGAGAAGAGTGTCATCTAAGAAAACATGATGAAATTTAGTTATGGCATAGAAGACTTGGACATCTAAACTTTGACCACTTAATCAATCTAAAAAATCTTGAGGCAGTAAAAGATCTTCTGAGAATATCAAAACCCCAAGATTCTATGTTTAAACCCTGCCAAGTAGGAAAACTAACCAGGACACTGTTTAAGGCCAAGAGCTTTACTTCAAGAAACCACTCCAACTAGTTCATATGGATTTATGTGGACCATCAAGACAGGAAGGCACAGGGAGAGAAAACTACTTCATGCTGATTATTGATGATTACTCCAGACTTACTTGGGTTTCCTTTCTCAAGGAAAAAGATGAAGCATTTGAGAAGTTTAAAATATTTAAGGCTTTAAGGCAGTAAGATCAGACAGAGGAGGAGAATTTATGTCAAGTGATTTCAAGGAATTCTATGATAAGCATGGGATGAAGAGATAATACACAATTCTATGATAAGTCAGGTCAATGATGAATGAGAAGAGCATTGGTCAAAGCTACTGGGTAGAAGTAATACACACAACAGTCCATGTTCTTAACAAAGCTCACCTTAGACTACAAAGTGACAAGACACCTTATGAACTGTGGTATGGGAGACCTGCTTCAATCAAACACTTCAAAGTATTTGGGAGTAAATGTTACATAAAGAATAATGATGAGAACATTGGAAAATATGATGACAGGGCTGATGAGGGTATCTTCTTAGGATATGCTACAAAAAGTAAAGGATACAGATGCTATAATAAGAGGCTTCATAAAATGGTTGACTGTATTGACGTAAAAGTTGATGAAGGAATACCAACAAGANAGAGAAACCTCTCCACCTAGTTCATATGGATTTATGTGGACCATCAAGACAGGAAGGCACAGGGAGAGAAAACTACTTCATGCTGATTATTGATGATTACTCCAGACTTACTTGGGTTTCCTTTCTCAAGGAAAAAGATGAAGAATTTGAGAAGTTTAAAATATTTAAGGCTTTAAGGCAGTAAAATCAGACAGAGGAGGAGAATTTATGTCAAGTGATTTCAAGGAATTCTATGATAAACATGGGATGAAGAGATAATACACAATTCTATGATAAGCCAGGTCAATGATGAATGAGAAGAGCATTGGTCAAACCTACTGGGTAGAAGTAATACACACAACAGTCCATGTTCTTAACAAAGCTCACCTTAGACTACAAAGTGACAAGACACCTTATGAACTGTGGTATGGGAGACCTGCTTCAATCAAACACTTCAAAGTCTTTGGGAGTAAATGTTACATAAAGAATAATGATGAGAACCTTGGAAAATATGATGACAGGGCTGATGAGGGTATCTTCTTAGGATATGCTACAAAAAGTAAAGGATACAGATGCTATAATAAGAGGCTTCATAAAATGGTTGACTGTATTGACGTAAAAGTTGATGAAGGAATACCAACAAGAGAGGTCTACAATAATGAGTCTTCTACAGAGGACACAACTAAAGCTAAAGATGAACAGGTCCAAGAATAAAAAAACGAAGACTCTAAATCAGATGAAAACTCAGATACTCACAAAGACTCAAATCAACATGCTCCTTCAAATTCCTCCTCCAGAATTACTCAAAAGAATCATCCTAGAAGTCATATAATTGGTGAAAAAGACAAAGTTGTACAAACCAGGAGAAAGATAATAAAAAATACCGAACAATCACATATAGCTTTCATATCCATGCTGAAACCCAAGAACTTTAATGAAGGTAGCAAAGATGACCTTTGGGTTAAAGAAATGAATGATGAACTTGATCATATTGAGAAAAACAATACGTGGGAGATGGTTCATAGACCACAAGGTAAAAATATAATTGGTTCCAAATGGATCTTTAAGAATAAGTTGAATGAGCAGGGACAAGTTGTCAGGAACAAAGAAAGATTGGTCTGTAAAGGCTATGCTCAAATAGAAGGACTGTATTTTAATGAAACATTTTTTCCCGTAGAAAGGTTAGAAGCTATCAAAATATTTATTTCCTATGCTTGTCATAAAAGGTTTAAAGTTTATCAAATGGATGTCAAGTCAACTTTTCTAAATGGAGATTTAAATGAAGAATTCTATATGGAACAACCAGAGGGTTTCGAACTGTCTGATAACCCTGACTTAGTATGTAAGCTGAAGAAAGATTTATATGGGTTAAAACAAGCTCCATGTGCCTGGTATCACAGATTGGATATGTATCTCAAAGACAAAGGGTTCAACATACGAACAATTGACAACAATCTATATATCAAAACAGAGGGTGATGATTTTCTCATTGTGTTGGTCTATGTAGATGACATCATCTTCGGATGTAATAAGGATTCATTGGTAAAATGGTTTTCTTATGTCATGGAGTCTGAGTTTGAAATTTCTATGATAGGTGAACTGTCATTTTTCCTTGGTCTGCAAATTACTCAGAGGTATGAAGGGATGTTCATTTCTCAAGAAAAATATCTAAGAGAAACGTTGAAATGGTTTCAAATGGAATATTCTAAACCTGTGGACACACCTATGGTTACTGAATGAAAATTAAGCAAGGATGATGACTCACCTGATGTTGATCAAAGTTTATATAGGTCAATGATAGGCAACCTGTTGTACATCACAACATCTCGCCTAGACATAATGCATGTTGTTGGAATGGTAGGAAGATATCAGTCTTCACCTAAACAAAGTCATTTGCTAGATGTCAAAAGGATATTTAGATATTTGAAAGAAACAATGACTTATGGTTCGTGGTATCCCATAAATAAGAATTTTCAGTTAACTGCTTATTTAGATGCAGATTCGGCAAACTGTGTTGATGAGAGAAAAAGAACCAACGGAGGAGCATTCTTCCTGGGTGACTCGTTAGTAGCATGGATTAGTAAAAAGAAAAGTTCCATTTCTTTATCGACTACAGAGGAAGAGTACATTGCTACTGCTACCTGTTGCACTCAAGTATTATGGATGATTCAGACACTTGCATACTTGGAGGTAAAATACACAACACCTATACCAATTCATTGTGATAACATTAGTGCCATCAATGTGTCTAAGAATCCTGTACTCCACTCCAAGACCAAGAATATTCCCATAAAATACCATTTTCTGAGAGAGAAGGTCACCAATCAGGTTGTTAAGGTCCATTACATTCCAACCATAGAACAAATTGTAGAGATCTTTACTAAACCCCTAGCCAAGACACCATTTGAATATCTCTGACAGAAGCTGGGTGTCATCCCATCTCACATCTAAGTAAGTCCATCTTGTTAGGGGGATTTTGTATTGGTTGAACATATGATACCTCCTAAACATACCACAACAACTCAGGGGGAGCATGTTTTCTTTGACATTGATGTCAAAGGGGAAGAAAAGGAGTGGTCAGGATCAAATTCTATAGTTGGAGGTCCAAACAGATTAGCACAACCATTCAGGGTTGCCATCAATGCCAAAGGGGGATATTGTTGGCATGTTTACAAGAACAACATGCTTTTCATTGATGGAAAGAACAAAAAAAATGATGACAAATAGGTAGGCAAGGAAGATCAATACATAGGCAAGAAAGGAATAACAACAACGATCGAATGATAAGATCAACAGTGTAAGCTCAGAAGGAGGAAAACAGTCAAAGCAAGACAAAATTTTTTGAAGTTTCGCAGATCGGGAAATCCAAAGGAAAGAGGTTTAAACTCGCGATATGAGAAACCACGATAACAATCTTGACAGTTGATTCAAGAAGGACACGTGGTGAATGACAAAGGTTTTGTTTCAGAGTTTCATAGATCGGGAAATCCAAAGGAAAGAGGTTCAAACTCCTGATATGAGAGATCACGAAAAGATCTAGACCATCAGATCACCAAGGATTGTGGACCATTGATTAGGCATGAAGAAGGCTCATGAAGTGGAGAAATCATGATAAGATCTGGGCCGTCAGATCTGGAGTAATTACGAAGGACCAACAACCGTTAGATATGGTGAAGCTGCAAGGTAGATAAGACCAAGAGTCATCCAAATCTCCAAAACTATGAAGGAATCCTGGCCTTCCATTGAGGATAGTCGTGGACCATTGGATCCAGAGGACACATGGAGAAAGATCATCGTTTCACTGACTGGAAAGTCAACGGCACAAAGTGCTCGTTTGAGTGGTGAGTGGTCATATCTCATGGTCACATTGTTAAGAAGCTAGAGAAGCCAAGCCCTATTTCAGAGTTCATGACATGGAGATTCGAGAGGACTCATCACAGAATACTCGAGATGCGAAAGTGCGAAATGCATTTTCGAATAAGGCTGTGGTAATAGCCAGTGGTTACATATGCGGAAGATAGAGGAAGGAGCTAGCAGTGTTAAGCTCCATCTCTGAGTCACGACACTCATGACTTGGAGCATCAAGACCCTTCATCACAGGAATCAAGATATGCAAGATCGCGATGAGATCTGGACCGTCGGATCATTAGAGATCTTGACCATTGATTAAGCTCGATGAAGTTCATAAGTTCACTAAACACGAAGCACCTTTTGGTGCAGCCTGTGGTCACCACCGGTGATCACGTGAAGGGAAGAAGCTAGAAAAGTTAAGGTCCACCTCGAAGTATGGAGGATCGCAACTTGGAGCATCAAGACTCTTCATTAGAGAAATTGTGATATGTGAGATCGCGATGAGATCTAGACCACCGGATCATCGGAGATCTTGACCGTTGATCTAGCTTGATGAAGTTTATAAGTTCGCAAAATATGAAGCGCCTTTTGGCGTAGCCTGTGGTCACAACTGATGGTCACGTGAGGGGAAGATACTAGCAGTGTTAAGATCCATATCGGAGTCTCGACGATTGTGACTTGGAGTGTCAAGATCTTCTATCACAGGAATGTTGAGATGTGAGATCACAAAATTAAAACTCTATTTAGCACTTGGTCATAGCCAGTGGGCATATGAATTAAATGCAAGACCCTACAAACTCCATCCAACAATGTAGGTGAATTTAAGTATGATCTAAGGGTTATTGTTTCTCTTCACAGTTAATCGATCAGTGGTGATTCAGTTACTGAAGCGGTCTTTGGAGGTTCACAGTGTAACTGCTAGAAACCACTGATGATTTCTGCTAGAGGACTCGAAGAGACTTCTGTGTGATTATCAGAGGAGCTAAAGAGTCTCTAGGAATCTTCCAGTGGAATGAAGACTGTTCGTAGAGGCAATTGACAAATGGATCTAACTGCCAGAGAAGCTGAAGAGTTGCCATGATGAATAGGTAGAGTACTCGACATGAGAGAGCATGCATAAGCATGGTGGGGCAGCATGCACAAGGTGCACAGAGACTATAAGTATGCAGAGAAGAGAAGAGATGGAGGTTGTTGTTGTTGAGAGGGATTCAAGAGTGTAGAAGGAGGAATGAGCAATAGCTGAAATACAGAGAAGACGAATGGAGCATTGAATGGACATGGCACATAGAGCATAAAAGGTAGAAGCACATAAAGCGCAAGGAATGTGTGGAGCAAGACAGTAAGACACTAAAGGAAGGATGAGGTGCTCTTGTAGATAAAAATAGAAGATCAGAAATCCCAAGAAGATGCAGACAGAAATACACTGATATAGGAGAGCATAGAAGCATAGTAGAAGAGTGATAAGTTTGGTAAGCCAATGATAAATATTGTATCACTGTGATAAGTTTCATTAGTAAAAAATTATATTTCAAGGTGGTAGGGAGGTGGTAGGGGGGATTGTTGTCCTTATAGGTTCAAGTGGGTGCTTGAATGTAGGGATTTATAGCTTCCTTCTAGTTGGTGATAGAGAAACTGGGGAGTTGGTGCTTCCTTCTAGTTGGTGCTAGAGAAACCGGGGAGTTGGTGCTAGAGAAGCCAGAGCGTTGGTGCTATCAACAATTAGCAGCTTGCAAACCAGAGGTTGCAGTCTCATTATTAGTTGGTGCTCATTTGTATGATAATGTAAAGAATGTAAAGATTACTTATCATATAAAGAAGAAGAGTTTTTTACCCTGTATGGGTTTCCTCAGGAAATATCTGTCTCTGTGTATCTCATATGTGTCGTTGATGTTGAATGTTCTATTGCTAACTTCCCTGCATTATTGTGACTATCATTAAATGTTGTGTAAAGAGTTTAAAATAAGCATAATTGTTTAAGCTCGGTAACAACTAATTCACCCCCCCTCTAAGTTGTCCAACATTTTCTTACTACGTTGACTCTCATTAGCTATTCAGGTTTTTTTGAATTTATGAAACCCCATGACTTAAAATAGATTAACACCTAAATAAAGAATCAATAGCCAAAACACTTCACCGATGCACTCAAATTCGACATCTGAAGGACTTCAAAGATGGGAAAGAACCACTCAGGAAACCTCAAGCACCGAGTGCTGATCTTCGTTGGTATCAACAAAAGGAAGTGTTTTTTTATAACAAGTATTGCATAGAGATATCGTCGATTGCTGATCCCCTTTGACATCAGTAAACGACGAGGGGAATAGATGTTAAAAAAGAAAGAAAATATATCTCTGATAGTCGATGCCCGATGTGCTTATCGAAACCGAGAAATTCTAAAAGGATTGCCAAAAACATTTTGATTGCGCTAAAATATACTCTCGATCGCCTATCCCTGACGTGTTTTCTACATCGAGGATGTTTTTGAGGAAGTTAATCCGAAGAAGAACACATGATAGGTTTATCGTCGATCGCCGACCCTGGACACTTTTTCGGCATTGGTAAGCCAAGGTTTGTTTTAGAACTCAGAACTTAAGGAAAGTCCCAACTTCGATTAATACACACTAAGTAAGTCAACGACCTTCAACACCACATGTGTTTACCATATTAGAGAACCATACGGTCTAGTTTTACCCCGAATCATTCTTTGTTCCCTAAGTCTGAGTCACACCTCTGAGTCAGCTTTTCCATGGTAGCATTGTACAATGAAATCAATTTCCATTGGAGCTTTTTTTCCGAAGGACATCAACGAAAATGTTCATAGCACATCATCAATCCATGATCCACCCACTGAGAGAGAAACATGACGGGACGTTTTAGTGTTAGATACGATCAGATTTTTAGGATTTAAGGGGCTAATTAATACCAAATACCGCATTAGTTGCTACCTCGTGCACCAATCAAAATAGTTGTTTAAAATCCCTGATAGACCACATCACCCTCCGCTCCTCCTCCATCAACCCATGATGAATTTAAGTTGTAGAGATTCGGCAACAGATTTTGTTTAAATTTCACTCATCACCCGAATTGAATGGCTGATGCAACACGGTAAGTTATTCCTTGGTTTAAATTCTCTTTAGTTGTTGTAAAAAAAATCACTATATGCGCGAGGAGATTCAGAGCATCCAAAGAAGCAAGATAAGTAATTCAAAGGCTGCAGAGTTCTTGTGAGTATAAAAATAACCATATTTTAACAATATTTACAGGTATGTATCCAAGTATTTGGATTTTACATGGCTACAATTTATATATTTTCATCCGGTTTTGTTCTTTACAGAGTATATAAAATTTTATTTTAAGTTGCAGGAACA
This sequence comes from Picea sitchensis, assembly GCA_010110895.2. NCBI lineage: Eukaryota > Viridiplantae > Streptophyta > Pinopsida > Pinales > Pinaceae > Picea > Picea sitchensis. The sequence continues at coordinate 25,759 of SNQJ01S0179868.1, read as the reverse complement.
ATTCCACCAAGAAATCCAACCACTAGATAATTGTCAAGGGCGTCGAAGCTAAAAGAACTATAGATGGGCGAAGGCTCTTCTCCAGGGGCTGCAAAACAATTAGAATACACTATGAGGTCGAAACCTATCATTAAGACAACTACAAGGAAGGTTTTCATGCATCCTCCATCCTTTGGAGACACAGAGGCAAGCACGGGGTCCAAGACAACACTCCCACATTGGGGAGAGCTTTTTAAAAAGATCATCTGGGAGGAATACCTAGAATATATCCGACACAATGATCCATATGTAAGAGTGCTTGGTGAAGAAGTGTTCCCAAAAATCTGAAGGTCATACCTACATATGGTGGCGAAAAGAACCCCCGTTTTTCCCTGTATAGAACTCCTGAAGTGGCTCATCGACCAGACAGACACATAGAAATTTTTAATCAATGATGACAATGGTGGGTGTGTCAGGGTGTTCCTTCCAGTAGAGGTCCATAAATACTACAAACTCCGAGACCCAGAGGAGCGACTGAATACATATTTCATTGTGAATTTCTACGAGCGCCACAACACCAGCCGGGTGATGGACTCATGGTGGAGGGAAGAAAAGAAATACACCAACCAAAGCATTGGCTAGTACCTGAAGGACAACTTAAGGGATCCATACTTCTATTTTATGGATCTCATCTACCGATTATATGGAGAGAAGGAATGCTCTAGATTTTCAGAGGCATGGATGCCTTCATCTTACATAGTAGCAATTTCCGGGAGTGGTTTCAACTAGGGAACGATAATTTCTAAACAACTAAGCATATGTATACAATAGGCTCATATGATGAAGGAGGGAGAAACACCATCGTTCTACATGGCATCATATTTACTTGATGTCATGTGTTCCCGAAACATCTTCACTGACATGAACCTAATATGACATGTTGTAGAGCTCCTGATCCACGTCTACTTCAACGTGCTATGGGAGAATATGTATAAAAAGTCTTATTCCCTAATCTACGATGAATTCATCGTGTTAATCTATTTCATTCTTTTTAGGAAGGAATACCTGAGACTATCGGTTGCGGCCAAGAAGATGATTTCCAAGGTAGGCCATTGGTACTTGGATGAGTGTGACACCTACATCAGGGTGTTCGGAGCTAGCAGAGCGCCACATATCCTACCAGATCATGTACCATAGTAGCTTGTAGTAGGAGAAATATGATATCAAACCATATTGCAAGGCTACAACACCACCCTGGTCAAGGACAAGAAGCGAGTGTTCATTCCCTATGGTTTCCATGTAGGTTTCTACTTGGTTAAATATATAGCACAAGACAAACAAGAATGGTTGAGCTAGCTCAAGTTTAGGTTCTAGACAGGACAATTCTGTAAGCATGATCCAAAGGGTCTGGTCTTGCAAGACGCTTCACAAGTGTCTTCCTACTGGTTGTACGCCCATGACAAATTTGAAGATGAAGTCTTCACAGAAAATGCCTAGGATTGGGATGAGGTGGTAGTAAGGATGGTTGACCCCAAAATGACTAGGTTTAGGGCCATGCGCCTATATGAACAGGTGACAACCATAGATAAATTAGCTCAAGAGGCCCTTATATCTAGGGAAGAAATCAAAGTGGCAGAAGCAACAGAGGTTCCCCTGGTAGCTCCGGTGCAGGATAGAGGATTCCCTATGACACAGGATGCATGGGAAAGGGGATTTCTCATGATAGAATAGGCACAACAAGTAATTGATCAGTTGAAAAATGACCCAGACCTCATTAAAACTATAGGGGCCCCTACCGAAAACCCAGATGAAAACCAGGTAGGTCCAACTAGCCCTGAACTAATACAAATTGATGAAATCGTCGATTCAAATGACCCTGAAGTTACAATTCCATAGTCTGGATCACCAAGAAACATTTCATCTCAGTCAAAGATAGTAAGAACATTAGGGAGAGAAAGTGCACCAAACCCTCTCCATGAATTTATAAACATCTATGATGATGAAGAAAGTCCAGAGGCATCCCTGGTGAGTCCTATCCAGATCACATAAGAAAAGGATCCCAAGAAGGCATCCTCCCCATCTCCCGACGCTCAAATTCGGGGCTCTTCATAGAATGAATAGGAATTCAAAAGTGTCTTAGACATTGAACTAGTCAATGTACCAGAAACTCAAATGGATAGTTCGATGGATGAGCTAGGTTTGGGTGAGAAAAAAGAAGAGGCTCCACAGCATGAAATCAACATCTCAATAGTTGATTATCAAGTAAGTACTAATCCTACCCCCGATGCTTCAATTTCAATCGGTACTCAACCTCCCGATGAGAAAAAAACTGAGGCCAGACCCTCGAAACACATGGAGGAGGTTCAAGAACCCAACCTTGAACAAATATACACCAACGGGAGCCTGGGAAATATGCTTACCTAGGGATATCAACAAATCCCCAAAGCTATGGAAGAAGTTGCCGACATACATGCCATCTCCTATGACAGGAAAAGGAAAAATATCATGCAAAGATCTAGCAAGAAGAGGTGGATTACTCTATATCACTCCAGCCTTATCACCATGGAGGAAAAAATCATCAACAGAGAGCATGCCAAGACATCTGAACTTATTGGCACAGGGATGGAAATCACAGATGCCATCCTAGATAGAGCAAGAAAGGATGAAGAGGAGTTGGTTGTTGCTCTGAAGGAATTGGAACATCTGAGCCATTTGGAAAAATATTACAAGGACACCAAATAGGCCATGGTGTTCCTAAGGAGAAAATTCCAGAAGGCCTACAAACAATTTACAGATGAAAGACACCTATTCACTGCAAGGATAGTTGATATTCAAGAAGACACTCTCATGGCATTGGTGACTTGCAAGGATATGGAAAGGTGGTATGAGAAAGCACACCAAGCCATGGAAAGGATCGACTACATTAGCGTGGTTCAACAAAGATGAGGTGTTGAAGAGAACGACATTTGAGTACTCGGGGAAAGCAACATTGACCACATAAAGAATTCGGCCGAATATTGGGTAAAAATGGCTCAAGAACCTCATCAGGAAATTCGAGAGAAATGGGTTGAGTGCAAAAACGTTGGACCAAGATCAACCAAAAAATGAGGGACATCGACCTCCCTGAATTTGGCACACCCGAGGACTTTGTCGACTTGCGCGACATAGTCAAATTACATACTGAGCAAGACTCATCATGGGTTGCAGAACCATGTTGCAGAAGTTAAGTGCCAGAATAGTCAAGTATCAGGCATGGGTAGTAGAGATAAGAGAGATCCTTTCGACCCTAATGGAAACACATATATTCCCATATGCTAGCACATGCGAGGATCTCTTCGTCAAATGCTCAGAGTATGAGACGAGTCATCCACTCAAGTGAAACCATTTGATGGATTTTGAAGACTGAGCAATGAAAGCGCCATGTGGGGATTTTTTTTTTTACAGCTGCACTTTGATAGTTATTTTTAGTTAATTATATGTTATAAATAAGAGCATCAACTTGTTAGAAAAAGGTCGATGGTTTTTTCAAAGACCCTCATTTTTGTATTTGTAAAGAACTATTTTGGAGTTGCCCTAATTGAGAAGTCATGTTTAGGACCAAAGACAAGTTTGTGTTTTTCATCAAAAATGTGTGTGAATGGATCTAAAGAGGAATTATTTATGAATTTATCTAATGAATGGATGCTGTAATGAGTAAGATATTCTAAATATATTGATAAGTTATCTAATTCAATGTTTTTATAGTTCTTGTCTTTAATGATGAAAAATAAATCGTTGTGTTAGTATGTGATTGATGATTAGAGAAAAGGGAACTATTTTTCTTTCCATCATTTATTGCATATGTATTTTCTTCCTATAATCACACCTCAGTCAATAATTGGAACACCATCAGGTTAATGTATTATTACTAGGCCTGTGGTAGATGTTGTCTGCATGCTAGAGTGAAAGGGTTATCCCAAGCTCATCCTTCTCCACTAGTTAATATTTTTCCCACTTTGTTACCTAGTTGGTTTATACCGTATTTTATTTTGTATCGGTCCCATATGTTAGCACTAGGAGTCACCTTTATATTCCATGGAAGGAAAGCCCAGTACCCATCAAGTTGTAAGTGAATGTAAGGGTGTTTAAAGGGTCAAATGGAGAAGGACTCAAGTGATAATGTTCTAACTCAGATAACAGTGCTAGCATGCACCAACAATTAAGGTCTTGGCTAACTTCAATCAGTAGTTTGGGGTAAGCATTGATATAAGGAAGAATTGAATGAGAGAAGTGTAGGGGATGTTGTAAACATCAGGTCCACAAAAGCCTGATGAAAGTTTCTTAACAAAAGATCTTCTTGAACTGAGAAACTAAGGAAGCCAAATAAACATCATGATAACATAATTATCAAACATCCATCATAACATCACCACAATATTTCATGTGAATAATTCAAAGCATGAACATTTAGCATCAAAAGCGAATAGGCTGAAAGAGAAGTTTATTTCTATTAGTAAAAAAGGCGTAAGTCTAGTACATCACTAGATCACATTTACTTCATCAAAATATTACAGTATAAGGGAGCCTTGCTCAACCATCCGAACCTGCTAAAGAAAATGATCTATATATTTATAACAAAAGGGAGGTAACAGATGGAAGTACGAGCTGGCCTCCTTCCCTTGACAAAATGTAAACATTTATTTGATCTAACAACTTATCTAACCACCTATGTTATAAAATAGGAAAATGTTGGTGACTAATCCAACTAAATTTCAAACTAATTTGATTCCCTTTTGTTGTGCAGCTCCTTGTTTCCCATGTGTCTTTCAAAGCATGTGGTTGTCTTCATGATACCATTTGTTTCTTCTCCATCCTTATTCATCATAAATTTATCCAAAAGTTGTTAGCTTTGTCCTCCTAGATCCCTCGTCTTTATTGGCATCTTCCTTGGGTAGAAAATCTGGGTAGCACACTACAAGGAGAAAAGGTAGCACTTGCAGGTAGCATCACTGTGTTGCATATGTGTACAGACTCTGCTCTCTATGAAATATTAGGTAGCGCCCTTATGTTGTGCCTATGTGAAAACCTTTACCCTCTGTGAAATATTCGGTAGCACCTCTATGTTGTGCGTGTGTGCCAATTATTTGCCCTCTGTGAAATATTAGGTAGTGCCATTGGGTAGTGTCTCTTATGTTGCGTCTGTGTGCCAATTATTTTCCCTCTATGAAATATTAGGTACCTCCATTGGGTAGCATCACTTACACTGTGTTTGTGTGCAGGTTTGGGTAGCATTACAAAAACGCAACGCCTTCAATCCTTGAACATGTGCAGAATAATTTGTAGTTTTTCATGATGACAAAACTATTTTAATCAAGATCCTTGAATGGACAATAGTTTTTTCCTTCTACCAATGGGGAAGCTAGCACTTAGAAAAAAACCCAAAACCCAAATAGTTAATCGCTTAGAAGCCTGTATAGATGGAAGAGATAATATTTTCATATTGGTTAACCCTCCCAAAATGATACATCCTCAAAAATGGGGCTTACCCTTTACCATCTATTTTGTCATTTTGACACTTAACCTCATACTCTTTCTGGTAGAAAGAGGATCGTCAATTGACACAACAGACTTCTTCTTCTTAGCATTGACAAGCTTCTTTGTTGTAGCTATGCTCTCCTTAGTTGCTAGTTTGTCATCTTCAACCAACACCTATATATTTCTTTGGGCTACCTCATTTTCAAAATTCTTCAGCTCTTCCTTTAGCTTCCTGTTCTGATATTGGAAGCCTCTATTATGCCTGTAGAGATTCTTAAGCTATCTATGAAGGGGATGGGCCCTTCTTGTTGCAAACCTTACCAAGTCAAGGGTGTGAATGTAGCCATCCATAAGCTCTGTCATCTGGGATCTATCAGACATCGATTCCTCTTTCAATTTAGCCACCTCCTTTATTGCATCCTTGAGCTTCCTGATAAGTCTCTTGAAAGTCTAACTTTCAGGAGGAGCAGTGTTATGCACAGTCTCAAGAGGTTTTTTCTCAGTCTCTTCTTCTACCTGTATGGGAAATGTCCTATCCACCTCATCAGGTTTCTGGGTGGATTTTCTTTTACCTTTCTTCCTCTGCACAATGGTTTCTTCATTTCTTATCACAGGCTCCTCAAAGTGTTTCACAGGGGTTTCCTCTTTTCTCTCCAAAGGTATGTTAGTGCCTTTACCTTTCTTTACAGGGGCTTCTTGTTTTTCTTCCACAAGATTTTCAATGCCTTTTCCCTTATTCTTTTGAATAGGGGCCTCAGGTCTCTCCTCCATGGGATTTTCAATGCCCTTTACCTTCTTATTTTGAATAGGGACCTCTGGTAAGGACTGCTCTTTGAAAACCTCCTTGGGAATTGATGACCTTTTGAAAGGTCTTTTACCTTTGATTTCGACTGTTGGAGGAGAAGAGGGAAAGAGAAGATTCTTCCCTCTATTGGATATAGCTTTGGTAGAAGAAGGCACCTCTTCTAACCCTAGTGGAGGAGGTGGTGAAAAATATTTGTGTGGAGAAGGAAAAACTTCTTCCTCAGCCTCTATGACCTGCTTGTTGATCTTTGGAACTTGAACAGGGGTTCTACCCTTTCTCTTCCTACTGGTTCCTGCTTTAGTAGCATTGGTGGGTGACAAAGGACTTGCCTTTTGTGATTGATGAGTTGATGCTAGATCCAACTTGAAATGAGAGGTAACAAGAAAATGCTCCCATGAAATCTCTTTCTTACCCAATTCCTCAGAGACTATCATTCTTATTAATTCAGAGTGGAAAATGATAGAATCCACATCTTTATATTTAGCATGTATCATGTCTAAAATATTACCTATAATCCTCAACAAGTAATAAGGAACATTCGTCTCAACCTTACCAGTAAAATGTAGAAACAACCTTATATGGTACTGCTACAAGGTGTTGAATCTCCCTTCACAAGTAAAATATCTCTATATGATCTTTAGTAATATGTCAAATTGTTCAATCAATTGACTCCTTGGAATACTTTTGGACAAGTCATTGGCTTGATATTCAGGTTTAAAAAGATCTTTTTCATAGGTGGAACTAAAAGCCATGGATTTGAGCCACCTTTCACCTGTAATGGGAATCCTTGTTGTAGTTGAGATAAAGGCTTCAGTCACTTCAAACTCCAAATCCCCAACCTTAGTTTTATTACCATCAAACTGTAGTGCAACCTATATTGCTACCTTTGGATGGCCTCTTTGCATGTTCTAACAGAAAGAGAGGCACCCTACTCTTTGAAAGGCTTCTCTTGCTATGTGTTCTGTATAAAAAAGATGCATGTCCACCGGTTCTGTTCTGACCACCTTGCCACCTTTGTGTGTCTTCCTAGATTGAGGAGTCTCCATGGCTTAAAATGAGGGATTTTAAGAAGCTTAAGGGATGGTAATGACCAGGAATGATTTGAATCGGGATTCAGATATAAGGTTGACCCATTTGGATAGACTAATGCTAGTAGGCCAAGCTCGATTTTAGGAATTATACCCTTAGGCTTGTACAGGTATTCTAGAGTGTAAACAATGAAAGGAAGAAAGGAAAACTCTGAGGTGAAAGGAAGAAAGGAAAACAGAGAGGCTTTGAGCAGCTCCTCTGGGTAGCATAATCCGTACACAGAGGATAGGTTATTTACAGGCTTGCGATTTCAATGCTTAAGGTAAACAATAGTAATCATACCATAGATACGAGCAAGGAAGTTTACAGGCTTGAAGAAGAAAAATACAAGGATACCATGTGAATATGGGTCCCTTACTATTGTGCAAGCTTAGCAAACTGAAAACCTGAGCAAACATTTCCTGTGAAAATTAATATGCAGAGGAGGCAACACAGGATACTTGTGGAGCAGACACTTGTTGATATCTTCAATGAAATGTTAGCATGAAATTGAGAAAACTTCGGCCCCAGAATATTTCTTAGCATCGGATTTGGTTGACATGCAATCGCTTGATCATAACTTATGAATTTGTGTAGTACAACACTGCTGAGATTTTCAAAAATAGAAACTATTACCAAGGCTCATAAATGCAAGATCTTTGAAGGTGTCTTTAACCAAGTTCTGGCACTGAAAACAAGGGACATGAAATCAGTCGTGGAAATCATGGCTCGAGGTGGAAGTGTGATGAACATGATAGGTTCTACATAATTGCTTGATGAGTAGGCAGTGAATACACTTCAAAACATGATTAGATAGGTAAGCGAGGATGTTGAGGTATGCCTATGAGGTCATGAGTGAGGAGAGAGGAGTGTCACATCAATCTAGTCATGGGAAGGATCAACCTAGGGACAAGTCATGAAGGGGACCAAAATAATTCATGAGCTAAAATGGTTCAAGGATCAAAAACCAATTTGAGGATCAAATTAGAGCTAAGACTTAAAACATTTACTCATCTAAAGGGTCTTACCAAACATAAATTTTAAAGGGATGAGACCTTAAAAGAAAAATTAAAATCTAAGGCTTGAAAAAATATTGAAAACAAACTAAAAGACCCAAGGCAATTTAGCGTGATAACATTGGCTCCATAGAGGATGGCATGCCCCCTACGGGCTGCCAAGAATAAGTAGATACAGTGTCTTATCCTAGGGCTATGGGGTCAGTTATTGAAATAAAAATAAAAAGAGAATGATATTTACAATGATAAGAAGAGCCACTCAAGGCTCAAGCAAAGTACTTTTTCAGGAAATGCCCATTAACAGGGCCACCAAAAACCTCTTCATTCTCCATATTCTTCAACTTGAAAGTGTTATTAGAGAATACCTCAGAGATTTTGAAAGGACTGATTCATAAAGCTTCAAATTTACCATGATTTCCTTTATCCTGCTTCGGTGCATCCCATTTGAGCACCAGATCATCCAATTGAAAGTCCTCTTTGTTCACCTTTTTGTTGAAAGCCTACTTTATCTTCAG
>SNQJ01S0179868.1:0-14326 GCA_010110895.2 Picea sitchensis | reverse complement strand
TTCTCAATTTCAGTGGAAAGGGATTTTAGTAATTTGGTCAGATCATCTACTTGAGAATGGAAAATAGAGGAATCAGGAGTTGAAGCTTCATCTTTTCTTTTTCTCCTATCCCTATCAGATTCCCTCCTGAGCTTATTTGATGCCACTATGTTGGATTCTACCTCTAAGGAAGTATATTTCATATGAACCAAAGAAGGTGACCTTCTTTCTCTCAAAAGGAGGAAAAATTCGGAATCAAATGCACTGGCATAAGTGATTTTTTCCATGGTTTCAATGGGTTTGATCTCATTAGGGATCTTCTTGTACATTTTGTTAAATATTTTATAAAAGTCAGAGACAAACTCTCCTTCTTTCCACTTCAAATATCCAAATTCGGTGATGTAGTACAAAAAATCCTTTTTGTCACCCCAATGCCTCAAGAAGGCTTCATCCAATGCCTCAATACCAACAATGGATCCAGGGGCCAGACCCGTAAACCACTTCCTAGCCTCACCAAAAAGGCTTTGGACGAAAACCCTCATCCAAACATATTCATTTTCAATATTTTGGTTATATGCATAGCTGTAGAAAGCACCAAGATGTTCCTCAGCTATTACATCTTCTTATCCTGTGAACTTAGGAAACTATTTCAAATAATCTCCAGGAGGGAGAGCATTCACTAGATGAGGTAAGACTAGAGGAGCATATATGGGGGCCATTATGGAATCCATCCTATTTGCAGGGGGTTAAAAAATGTCGTTTGATTTTGGATTCTTGGTGAACAAGAAGGAGAAGGAGACTTGATTGTTTGTAGAGTTGGAGAGGAAGGAACAGATGAAGGGGGGTTTCTATTTTCACAATAGAAGGTTGAGTATTGGAAGAGGATGGTAAGGTCTGAGAGGGAGATGAAGTTCCTACTTCTTTGACAACAAACATTTTAAGAGACAGAGGTGTAGCAAAACCTAAAGTAGGGAAATCTTCAAAACTATCAAGACTGAAACACTTCTCAATATTAGGGGAAGAGAAAACATCAATGTTTTCCTCTTTCAATTTAGTTTCAAAGGAAGAGTATTCAACATGAAACTCTTCAAAATCAATTTTTTTAGATACTTCAGCAGAAGATAAAGGAAGCTTACTTGATAAAAAAGCTGGAGTATCAAGAGTAGAATCAGGCAGCTGACCACAAGCACTTGTAGCAACAGCAAAAAAAAAATTTTGAGAATTTTTTCCCTTCTTAATTATCTTCTCTGGGTCAACCTCAAGTGGTACCAAAGGTAGTTGTGGATTCGATATTGAATGTCTACCTTTAGGTGCCAAATCTGAAACAATGGAGTCGCCAAGTGCAATCTGCAATCTTCAAAATACTGAGTTCTAATGCACCTTTAGAACTAGAATATTGTGTCATTTTAATCCAAGGGAAAAGTATTCAAATCGTTCCCGAAAAACAGTGCCAAGAATGTTATCCCTAGGAATCACCTTCAGATTGCATTGAACGAAATACCAGTACCCAAAAAGTTGTAAGTTAATGTAAGGGTGTTTAAAGGGTCAAATGGAAAATGACTCAAGTGATAATGTTCTAACTCAGATAACATGGCTAGCATGCACAAGAAATTAAGGTCTTGGCTAAGTTCAATTAGTAGGTTTGGGTAAGCATGAATAGAAGGAATACTTGAATGAGAGAAGTGTAGGGGCTGCTGTAAACATCAGGTCCACAAAATCCTAAGGAAAATTTCTTAACACAAGATCTTCTTGAACTGAGAAACTAAGGAAGCTAAATAAACATCATGATAACATAATGATCAAGCATCCATCATAACATCACCAAAATCATTCATGTGAATCAACCAAAGAATGAACGTTTAGCATAATAAGCGAATAGGATGAAAGAGAAGTTGATTTCTATTAGTCAAAAAGTCTTAAGTCCAGTACATCACTAGATCACAATTACTTCATCAACATATTACAGTATAAGGGAGCCTTGCTCAACCATCCGAACTTGCTAAAGAAAATGATCTATCTATTTATAAAAAAAGGGAGGCAACAACTGGAAGTACGAGTTAGCCTTATTCCCTTGAAAAAATCTAAACATTTATTTGATATAACAACTTATCTGACCACCTATTCTATAAAACAGGAAAATGTTGGTGACTAATCCAACTGAATTTCAAACTAATTTGATTCCCTTTTGCTGCATAGATCCTTGTTTTCCATGTTTCTTTCAAAGAATGTGGTTGTCTTCATGATACCAGCTACTGCTTGTCCATCCTTCTTCATCATAAATTTATCCAAAAGTTGTTAGATTGGTCCTCCTAGATCCCTAGTCTATATTGGAAGCTTCCTTGGGTAGCAAATCTGGGTAGCGCACTATAAGGAGAAAAGGTAGTGCCTATAGGTAGCATCATTGTGTTGCATATGTGTACAGACTCTGCTCTTTGTGCAATATTGGGTAGCATCTATAGGTAGCTCCCCTGTGTTGTGCCTATGTGCAAACCTTTACCATCTGTGAAATATTCGGTAGCGCCTGTATGTAGCGCCTCTGTGTTTCACCTGTGTGACAATTATTTTCCCTCTGTGAAATATTAGGTAGCGCCATTGGGTAGTGTCACTTACGATGTGTCTGTATGCCAATTATTTTCCCTCTGTGAAATATTAGGTAGCACCATTGGGTAACATTAAGCTCCGTCTGTGTGCAGATTTAGGTAGAATTACAAAAACGCAGTACCTTCAATCCTTGAACATGTGTAGAATAATTTGTGGTTTTTCATGATGACAAAACTCTTTTAATTAAGAGCCTTGAATGCACAATAGGTAGTTCCTTCTACCAATGGGGAAGCTAGCACTTTCAAAAAACCCAAAACCCAAATAGTTAAGCGCTTAGAAGCTTGTATAGATGGAAGAGATAATATTTTCATATTGGTTAACCCTCCCAAAAAGATACATCCTAAAAAATGGGGCTTATCATTTACCAGCTATTTTGTCATTTTGACACTTAACTCGTACTCTTTCTGGTAAAAAGAGGATCTTCAATTGACACAACAAACTTCTTCTTATTAGCATTGATAGGCTTCTTTGGTGCAGTTGTTCTCTCCTTATCTATTGGTTTTTCATATTCAATGACAGCGTCAACCAACACCTGTAGATTTCATTGGGCTACCTCATCTTGAAAATGCTTCAGCTTTGTCTTTAGCTTCCTGTTTTGATATTGGAAGCCTTTGTTCTACCTATAGATATTCTTATGATGTTTATGAAGGGGTTGGGCCCTTATTTTTGTAGACCTTTCCAAGTCAAGGGTGTGACTGTAGCCATCAATAAGCTCTTTCATATTGGCACTATCAGACATGGCTTCCTCTTTCAATTTAGCCACCTCCTTTATTGCATCCTTAAGTTACCTCATAAGTCTCTTGAAAGTCTGACTGTCAGGACGAGCAGTGTTATGCACAGTCTCAAGAGGATTTTTCTCAGTCTCTTCTTCTACCTGTATGGGAAATGTCATATCCACCTCATCAAGTTTCTGGGTGGCTTTTATTTTACCTTTCTTCCTCTGCACAATGGTTTCTTCATTTCTTATCATAGGCTCCTTAAAGTCTTTCACAGGGGTTTCCTCTTTTCTCTCCAAAGGTATTTTAGTACCTTTACCTTTCTTTACAGGGGCTTCTTGTTTTTCTTACATGGGATTTTCAATGCCTTTTCCCTTCTTCTTTTGAATAGGGGGCTCAGGTATCTCCTCCATAGGATTTTCAATGCCTTTTCCCTTCTTCTTTTGAATAGGGACCTCTTGTAAGGACTTCTCTTTGAAAACCTCCTTAGGAATTGATGACCTTGTGAAAGGTATTTTACCTTTTATTTCAACTACTGGAGGAGAAGAGGGAAAGAGAATCTTCTTCCCTCTCTTGGATATATATTTGGTAGAAGAAGGCACCTCTTCTAATCCTGGTGGAGGAGGTGGTGAAAACTCTCTATGTGGAGAAGGAAAAAATTCTTCCTCAGCCTCTATGACATGCTTGATGATCTCTGTAACTTGAACATGAGTTCTTCCCTTTCTCTTCCTATTGGTTCCTACTTTAGTAGCACTAGTGGGTGACAAAAGACTTTCCTTCTGTGATTGAGGAGTTGGTGTTAGATCCAACTTGAAATCAGAGGTAACAACAAAATTCTCCCATGAAATCTCTTTCCTACCCAATTCCTTAGAGACTAGAATTCTGATTAATCTAGAGTGGAAAAGGATAGAATCCACATATTTAGATTTTTCATGTATCATGTATGACATATTAACTATACTCCTCAATACGTAATAAGGAAAATTCATCTCAACCTTACCAATAAAATGTAGCAACAACCTTATATGGTACTGGTACAAGGTGTTGAATCTCCCTTCACAAGTAAAATATCTCTGTATGATCTTTAGTAATCTATCAAATTGTTCAATCAATTGACTCCTTGGCATACTTTTGGACAAGTCATTGTCTTGATATTTAGGTTTAAAAAGAATTTTTTCATAGGTTGAACTCAAAGCCATGGATTTGAACCACCTTTCACCTGTAATGGGAATCCCTGTTGCAGTTGAGATAGAGGCTTTAGTCACTTCAAAATCCAAATCCCAAACCTTAGTTTTCTTACCATCAAACTGTAGTGAAAAATATCTTGCTACCTTTGGATGGCCTCTCTACATATTTTGACAGAAAGAGAGGCACCCTACTCTTTGAAAGGCATCTCTTTCTATGGGTTCTCTATAAAAAGTATGCATGTCCACCAGTTCTGTTCTGACCACCTTGCCACCTTTGTGTGTATTCCTCGATTGACAAGTCTCCATGGCTTAAAATGAGGGCTTTTAAGAAGCTTAAGGGATGGTAATGACCAGGAAGGGTTTGAATCAGGCTTCAAATATAAGGATGACCCTTTTGGATATAGTGATGTTAGTAGGCCAAGCTCAATTTTAGGAATTATACCTTTAGGCTTGTACATGTATTCTGGTGTGTAAACAGTGAGGGTGTAATCCAAAATTTACCCTCTATAATTGAGAAAAAATGCCAAACTCCGAGGTGAAAGGAAGCAAGGAAGACTTAGAGGGTTTGAGTAGTGCCTCTGGGTAGTGCAACGCGTACACAGAGGATAGGCTATTTTCAGTCTTGTGATTTCAATGGTTAAGGTAAATAGTAGTAATCACACCATAGATACGGGAAAGGAATTTTACAGGCCTAAAGAAGAAAAAGACAAGGCTACCATGCGAATATGGGTCCCTTACTACTGTGCAAGCTTAGCAAACCAAAAGCCCGAGAATAAATTTCCTGTGAAAATTAATATGCAGAGGAGGAAACACAGGATACCTGTGGAGTAGACACCTGTTGATATATTCAATGCAATCTTAGGATTAAATTGAGAAAACTTCATCCTTGGAATGCTTCTCAGCATCGGATTTGCTTGACATGCAATTGGATGATCAGAACTTGTGAATTTGCATAGCACAACACTATTGTGATTTTCAAAATTAGAAACTGTTACCAAGGCTCATAAATGCAATATATTTGAAGGCATCTTTAAACGACTTCTAGTAATGAAAACAAGGGACATGACATCAGTCGTGGAAATCATGGATCAAGGTGGAAGTGTGATGAACGTGATAGGCACTATGGAACTGCCTGATGAGTAGGCAACACATCCACTTCAAAACATGATTAGATAGGTAAGCGAGGATGTTGAGGTATGCATATGAGGTCACGAGTGAGGAGAGAGGAGTGTCACATCAATCTAGTCATGGGATGGATCGACCAAGGGACAATTCATGAAGGGGACCAAAATAAGTCATGAGCTAAAATGGTCCAAGGATCAAAAACCAATTTGAGGATCAAATTAGAGCTAAGAATCAAAAACTTTAATCATCTAAAGGGTGACACCAAACATAATTTTTAAAGGGATGAGACCTTAAAAGAAAAATTTAAATCTAAGGCTTGAAAAAAGATTGAAATCAAACTAAAATACCCAAGGAAATTTAGTGTGATAACACCACCTATAAGAGAAAATACAAAAAGAGAACGTACGAACTAAAGGAGAATCCTTCACAAGAAGACGTAAAGACCATCGATTAATTATCCAGATCGCAAGATCTAGAGAACCATTCCACCATTAAATGCTGCATATTCTAAATGGGCCTCAGTGGTGGGTTTGTTTCCTGTTGTTGTGTTAAATGGATTTAGGACCCCTCAATAGATTGATGAGTCTTCTTGGGTCTCTGTAGTGACTATTAAGTGTCTATGGGATGACATGAAACCTGTCTTTGGTTGAATTTTTGGGCAGAGTCTTTCTCATCATATTTTCATTTTGATTGTACTTGTACATTGGGTCGGGTGTCTTGATTCTTGGTATTCTACTTGAGTTGTTTCTTTCTATACACAGTAGAACTTTTATATATCAAGTTGTTGTTTAGTCCATGCATTTTCATTTTTCTTATATTGAAAATACAAAAATATTAGGCATTTTTCATTTCTTGGCATTTTGATATTTTGAGTTTTTGTCATTAGCTTAATGCATGTAAAGAAAGATTGCATTTTGTACTTCAAAATTGCAGAGTTAAAATTGAAAATTGCATTGTTTTAAGAAACATATCATTCATTGAAAATTGAAGTTAGGACTTTGCATTGTATTCATATTTAATTTACTTGTTGAGTCATAACATCATGAGTTTCACTACCATACCTTTTTAAGTAAGCACGACCATTAAAATTAACGCTATAATTTAAAATTGATTAGCCTCGTTTTTATTTTCTAGGGTGCACAAACTAGCTTAGGATTTAGTGCCTTGAAATAGGATTTTGTGAGTAAACTTCTCCAAGGATATTAAATCAACATATGTGTCTCAAACATGGAGTGGAGAAATCCATTGTATAATCGGTAATATTAGGAGCCTCCGCTTACATCGAAGTTAATCATGAGGTCGCACAAGGTTGGTTGAAGGGATATCCCCCTGATACCTTCGTAGCATCAGAGATATTTCTGAGGATCTATTCGTATCTAGGGATATTGCTAGTATCGTTACCTCTGTGAGATGCGGTGATTTCAAGGTTTCAGGATTTTCTACCCTTCCCATACTGTGGACCTGGCTTATGACTTCTCGCCTGTGCATCGGTTATACATTGGTTTCTTAGTTTCTTGAATTAGGTGCCACATAGGTTACTTGCAGGGGTTATTCTACAGGTACCCTGGGTCAGATAAGGGTCAAACAACACATAGCCATTATGGAGGATTACCTCTCTGAAGGGATCTAACCGACTGGTTGTTAATCCAACGAGGGCCCTTATAATTGATTATGTTACCTCTGATCTTTAGCAGGGAGTATCAAGACCCTCTTGGGTGAGACATACCTTCTTTAAGGAGGGAGGCCCCTTTCAGCCACTTTACCTCATTTGTGTGCATGTTGGTCGTTTGATTTTTAGTGTGCTCTTTGATTATTAGTAGGCCTTAGATATTTTATATCGTGCTTTGATTTTTCATTGTCATGGATAGTGGAGTTCCTTTGGCTTCTTAATTTACCACTACCCACCCCATGATGTTCACTCATTTCATAGGGACGAATCCATCCACTTTTCATAATGGTATGCAGAACTATGACACTCAGTCCATGCCTTGGGTCTCTAACCATTTTCTGGTTGATATTGCGAATGTACCTTCAAACTTTCCATCCTCTCCCTGGCCCACTTATATGAATCCTAGCATTGGATCCTGGGGAACCATGGCCCCGCTTCCTACATCTTCATTTGAAATGAGTCATGTCCCTCAACCAACTCTCACCGTGGGAGGTTGGAACCCCCCTTCTTAAGGATTCATCCCTAGATATTCTCTTTCAGGAACCAATACTCAAATGGGTGATTATTCTACTTGTTACACCCTATCCGTGTATCCTGCGTCTGCCATGCCGGTTCCCTCAAACAATTTTCCCATGGTGGGTACAGATATATCCATGGGTCTTCCATATGGGGAGAATCAATTTTACGATTCAGGCTAACCTCTTCACAGAAGCTCTTCACAAGGGGGAAACATATATCCTCACTTGAATAATCCTTATCATACTTTCGTCTCTTCACATATTTCAGTGATGATTCCCATACAAACCTCTTTGGATTAGTTATGTGGAGGAGACCACCTTTCCAGACAGGGACATGGGGTAAACTAGGACCCTTTCTGGCCTACAATGTTTCAAAGCCAATATTTCCCTGGGCCTTGGTATCAAATACCAAATCCCACTGCTAGTACAGTCACTACCAATCATACTGGATCTCCATCACCAACCTCTTGTAGTCATGTTGGATATGGGTCGACGACCTCTGCAAGTCATGTTGATGACCCACACCTAGCCAATGCTAGTCATGTTGGGGGAATCACTCTAGTCACCACAATTCATATCAATTTCACATCTCCAATATATGTATGGCATATGGGAGATGAATCTCTCACCTCTGCTAGTCACATTGAGAGCATGTCACCAGCCGGTGTGAATGACGTTGGAAGAATTGAGAATCCTAGACATCTCATATGCAGGCCTAAATTCCTTTGTAGGACTTGCGAAGGATATCACCTTACTCATTTGTGTCCAACTATTGCTGGGATACCAAAAGCGTGGCTATCACCAAAGGGCCCTTTGGGTTCTAAAGTGTCTCTGGTTTCCCCACACCCTATTTCTCCTTTGATTGATGCAGAAGTAATGCTGCTGAAATCCTATCATGACCATACCCTTGTTGTCAAGGGTGATGTGTCCCCTATCCCCATTATCACACATCCTATTCAACCTAGAAATGAAGAAGTTTTTGTACTAGTGCAATCTCTAATCAGTTCAACTCTCCTTTTGGAGGGTGATGTATCTTTCAACCATATTGTCAGTATTCTTGATAACGATCCTTCTGAACAAGAGATATTTTTACTCTCTCTGAGTACTCTTCCTTCAAGTCCTCGAGAGGTTCCCTTCGATTGAGATGGTCTTGTGGGGTACGCAATGTCCTTGCCTATGTCCTTTCCAGTAAAAGACATCATCTGATATATCATGGCGACGATAACCTCCACTAGCACTTTATCCTCCTCGACTTGGAGATGTTTTTGTTTTCCCAAGCTTATGTTGGTTATTTGTAAGATACTGACATTCCACAGAAGTCCAGCATGAGAGCCTTGGAATCCCTCATGACTTTCCACCTATAATCTCCCAAGTGAGTATGATTTAAGCTCTTTTTTGACTCGTCTAAAAAAGTGAAAATATTTCCGAGTGATTTTTCCCTTTCACACTCGTTAAATTGGACTTGAAAGGTCATGAGTATTAGTTAAGATCTTTTTCGACTCATTTTCAAAAAGAAAAAATATTGTTAAGTGAACTTGTCTCTTTCACACTCGTAAATTGGACTTGAAAGGATGTCTATTTAGTACAAGTTTATCCCTTTTTCACACCAAGTAGACTAAATATCATGAAAAAATACATTTTTTGGAATTAAGTTGTGATTGCATCTCATGCCCTTGATTGCAGTATTGAGCCTATATATGGTTCTCTCTTTGCATTATAAACCGTTTTCCTCAGCAGTTTTTCATCCTCAACCAAGCAGAGCCTCGTTTTTATCCTTCACAATTTGGAACCCTATACCTAGGAGGGAACATTCCCCCAAGTGTCCATCTCTCACATGAATCTCCTTTCATTGATCATAGGTATGTTCCACTGTTAGAACTAGTTTTGCTTACTTGCGACACTCATTTCCTCCTCTATATGATAGCATTCATTTGTCTATGAAAAAACAAAAAATGACAGGCGGGAAGCGAGTATTATCTTATATTGGCAGCATTTGTGTCGCCTTTGAAGAAAGAAGAAGGTTATTGAATCCATATGTCATCATAATTTTGAGTTTAGCATGGCCTTAGTAAGTTGAGCTCGTTACAACAATTTTTTTCTATTGACTAGTTACTCTTCCAGTCCCTATGGATAATTTCATTGATGCCTCCTGCATCTCATGGTTCCATCATTGATTCTATGTTGTCGGAGTCTTCCATATGTATCATGCTCTTGTTCAAAGGAAGTCTATCAACTCATGTCATCCATTCCTTATAACTCTTGACTTTGAATGTCAGCCATACCCTCAGTTTATCTCAGAATCACATGATACTGTAGTCCTATCACGCACCCTGGTCATACTTTCATCATTGGTAGGTAACCTTGAACCCAACAATTGACATTTAATCATTGGTTGTTGATTGGGTGGTTTCCCTTGTGTTTGATGACAAGACATTTGTTCACACATTGGGGTTCGTGCAGTGTCTTGGATGCCATTATCCTTATTGGTGGTTTCCTTGCCTTTGTCAACAATTTTCCTCATTGGATTCTATTTAGAGGGTATTTTCCGTGTACTGCTTGAACTTGGCACATGTGAAAGATGCACAAATTCGTTGTTTCATGAACTTGTTCTTCGTCTGATTTCCTCCAAATCATGAAGATCCTTCTTTGTACCCCGTGTTGAATGATGAGAGATGCCTTAATTATCTCCTTTTAGCCGGTCTCCTTCCATCAACTTCAGCTCATCTATTCTAGAAATGAGACCTAGAGTCTTATGAGTACCTCAAGGCTTGCATTCATTAGTGGCAGGTTCTCTTGCCATTGACAGTTGGGAATACATCAATGTCTCCTGATCGATGGATTCTTCAAGTGTTCGACCCCGACTCCTTTATTCACACTTGTAAGAATGTACTCAGTGCCTTGATACCTACTTTCATTATCGATAGGGTGTCTCGCATTTGTTAACGATATACCTCAATGACCGGTAATCAAACGATGTCTCATTGTGTTTGACCTCAACTCCTTTATTCACATGATGTAGACTTGCACCTTTGGCAGATTATGTAGAAGACTTGAAGACATCAGTATGTGGTTGCAACTCTCTTGAGTTGTTGCTTCCTTTTCATTGGACCAATACCTATATGATTTCAGTGATCATGGGAGATCAAATTGTACTCCATTGTATACAAATATCTTTAGATTGGTTTTGATACTAGTTCTACTGGGCCTTGTTCATGACTATGATAGCCTTTGGCACGTAACTGCATTTGTATTTGTCTATTCATGGCCACATAAAAGTTTTTGGTATATTTTCATATGGATCTACAGTGTAATTCAAATTGGCAACCATGTATGCAAAGTCAATGAAGAATGTAATGAGCAACTAGTTCTTCTAGTTGTCAGTGTTTCATGGAAACTTGCACAGGAGGGATGCTTTCCATAATGGATTTATCACAACTCTATTTTAGTTTTGTGGATCATTATATTGAACCATATATCAATGCATGGGCATCACAGGTTCTGAAGTTGAAAGTACATGAGAAGGCTCCTCATCCTGAGATCGAGTAATGCTTGAATCCAATGGATTCTCTGGAAGGTTGCCTACTACCTGAAGTGTGGTCTGTGCCTTCTTGGGCATCTTCTGAAGCTTCGAAACTGGATTCTTATCTGGATTTACTACTTGCTTATTTCCATGTACAAAATATGAGTGCATAGAATCATCTTTGATGTCTGAAACTAATGTAAGAACAAGAGTATATGCATGTTGCACTAGAGGTGCATGCAAAATAGTCTCCTTATGTGTAAGTAGAATAGAGGAGTCATTGTCAAAAAACTTAGTGAATTTATAAAACCTTGAATTGTGATCCACCTCACTAATTGAAATAATGGAATTGTCATACATGTCAATTACTGAAACTGAATCTGATATAAATTCAACCTTTTTACCTTTCTGAGTGATCTGATAAACTGATAGTAGATTCATAGAAATATTTGGAACATGTAGAACATTCTCAAAACTGCCATTGTGGAGTTCCACTCTCCCTTCTCCTGCTACTACTACTAGAGTATCATCCCCCATGAGAATAGGGGGTCTTGAGCATGGACTCAAAGAAGAGAAAAATTCATCTTTCGCTACCATATGATGGGATGCACCAGAATCTATAATCCATGAATTAAATGAGGAATTAATTGCACCCAAATCATGATGATTACCTTTCTTAGTCGCATGTTCTTCTTCTTTCTTCTTCTTGTCTCCTTCAGGAATGAAGTCTCCAAGGTTATTCCTCTGAAGTACCTATGTCATAAGATCGATTTGCTTCTTCATGCATGTGGATACTTCATGATTTAGTTTATTGCAATATGTGCACTGCTTTCCCTTCTTATTCTTCCCTTTGGAATTTGAAGAATCTTTGGAACCTGAAGAATCCTTGAAGGGTTTGGAATATCCCTCCTTTTTTTACTCTAGATGTAATAACTCCTTTCGTTTCTACTTCGATTTATGATTGTATGACCTGTTTTCCATCATGCATGGTTAGTGCATGTGATTTGGGATCTTTCATGAGGCCCATATGTATGTGTTTTGTCTTCTCTTGTGTAAGAGACTCAATGAACTGAGCCAACGTAGGCATTTTCCAATTTGTTCCAAAAAGACACATGCCAGAATGGAAATTGGAGAGACATATACAACGTATTCTTGTCCTAGCTTGGCCAAGAGTGTTAGAATAAGTTGTTTCTCTTGTGTAGACTTATCAATACCACATTCACCCAAGATTAATAGAAAATATATAAATTTAGTAAAAAAATATTGTATATTATCAAAACTTTTAGGGTCTAAGGTATTCAACTCTACCTCAAGCATATGACCTCACATCTCATCCTTCTTTCCAAAGAGTCCTTCCAAGGTGGTTCAGATCTCATTTGGAGCCTTGCATGCAAAAATATGAAACCATAAATCAGTGGAGATTAACTCAAGAAGTAGTCTGGTAGCCTCATCTTTACGGTTTGCCCATCTAATCTTCTTAATCACTGATGTAGGTTCTGTTTCTGTCGCCATCGTCAAATTATAAAATCCTTTCCTTCTGAGCTGGAATTCTGCCTTGGGATTCCAATCAAACTAATTGTATGGTGTGAGGATTACCACCAAGTTTGACTGTACAAAATTTGTCCTATCCATATCTCCCACTGTTTCTAATAACCCCTAAAAATTTACTCTCAATCTGCAAGTGAAAAATTAAGAAATCACGGCAGAAAGGACACTTTAAGTGAAAATTAGTATTAGTTTCAGTATATGATCTTGTGACTTAATTTCTGAGGAAACGATGAAGAAAATTGCCAAACGGTTAAAAACCCACTTCCAAAATGGGCCAATTTACTTTACATGCAGTCTGTTTCCTCCAAAACGTAATATTTTGGGAGAAATGAATGTAGAAATGTACGACCAAGGATTCGTATCAGTTTCAGGAGGATATCTTGCGGCTTACTTTCTGAGAAAACGGTGAGGAATCACGCCAAATGGTTGAAAACCCACTTCCAGAATGGGACGATTTACTTTCCTGGCAAGCCATTTCCTCAAAAATGTAATAGTTTGGGAGGAATAACTGCTGACAGGTACGACCATATATTTAGCTTGCCGAAACCCCGATTTTCCTTATTCTTTGGCTTGTCTGGCTTGTTCCATGCAGCATAGCTCTGATACCATGTCAGTATCTCATGGAAACCTTCATAGGAGATCTAGCTAAAGCATGCGCAATCAAATCTTATCAACAAAAGGAAGAGAGATACAATATGGAAGAATGAGAGAATATATTCACACTACTCCAATGAGTCGATGATTGATGCATAAATCATGATCAATATGATACAATGAATGAGTGGAATACACTCATATATAGGGAAAAACATTCCATAATTAAGAAAATTAATCAAGTAGTTAGCTTTCCTTAGGGATGCATCCATTCATAATAGTGATGATAAAAATAGAAAGTCTAAAATAGAACTAGTCAGTTAACTCCCACTGAACTAGTGTGTCGAAAATAGAAATTTCTCCAACACTAGTTGGTTCCCCATCACTCCACTTCTGGGTTTTTATAATGTATTTCAGCCATCACAGATACTCCTATGACCTCACACATTAGGGGGAATTTGTTATAGAAAGATTTTCCTCACCCTATGCAATCTTGCACAAAAGGCCTTTTTCCATTTCCCTATGCAAACTTTTCATCCCTTTTTGCAAATCCGAGAGCTAAAAATGCATTTTTTCCCACATGTATGCACCTTGTCTAGTATACAACATGCGTATAGGTAGGTTGTACCACTACAACCCACGTACATCGAGATTTGTTCCCAAAAATGAAAAAAAGTGTCGGGTTTCCATGTCATGATAAGCGATCAATGATCCTTGGCCTTCCATATAATGGAAATGTTCCTAATTGGACCTTCAGTTCCATTTGAAGGATATAAATGGCCCAATTCTGAGCTATGGAAAGGAGGAGAAAGAATTTAACTTTGAGAGCAAAGTTACTCTAGAGAAATTATTTACTTCATATTGAGTCT
>SNQJ01S0179867.1:0-19473 GCA_010110895.2 Picea sitchensis | reverse complement strand
CAGCCTCCCCATGCAGATTGAGCTCGGATTTGATGTCAAATCGACTTGGGAGCCGATCCATTAGTGATTGGGAGGCCGACCAGTTTCATAAATGCGCCGTTTGGCAGGCGCGCGGGTTTTTCACCCCACAGTCGCGCATATGCGCTGCAAGTACGAAGATGTTGCGCGCGTGCGCGCGCGCGCCCAGTGGGTGCATAGCGCTTTGTAATTTTTTGGCCATTTTGCATAGTTTTGACCCTTTTGCTGTGTTGTGGAGTTAATCCTTGTGCCATGAACGACTATTTTTCTGTGCTGACGATGCGGAGTTCTTGTCGCCCTGTGCGGACGAAATTTCAGTGATAACAATATCAATGATCCATCTTTATCAATTGGTTTCCACTTTGACATATATCATTCTCATCAAGGACTATGCATATACATTGTTCATCAATCATTAATCAATCAATCCTTGACATCAATCAAACCATTTGCATCAATAGCACAAGATCCAACAATCTCCCAAATAATCAAACCATTGGCATCAATGACAACATGATCCAATAGTTGTTGATTAATTTGCTCATTAGTTTACTTGCTATATGCTAGAATCATGTTTTAATTTATGTTTATACGCATTTTCCTTTCCGCAATTTGAATTGTTAAAATAAATATAGCATAGTTTTACTTTATGCAATTTCTTTCCTAGAATTAGTTGCAATTCCAGTTTTTAGTTAATGATTGAATTTAATTGTGAGTTTTGCTTACATAGCATAGAGTACAATTATAATATCGTTATATTGTTGATGGTTAATGCATGAGTAATAATCACATGAATATGCAAGGTAATTAACATTGTTTCCATAATGGCTAAGTTCTCATTAGATTGTTTAATCCGCACCTTTCACTTTGCTCTGGAAATCAGTATTGAGCTTATACCGCTTGAATTATCTTTCATTTTCTAGTGCAATCAAGATATTATAAGACACCGGAGACATTCACACAACCACCAACACTATATTTGAGTTTTCATAGGTTAAAAGATAGTTTCTTGATTTCATAGATCGGAAGATAATTTTATTGTTGTTGTAGGATAGATAGTCTTTTGCTTTGGTAGATTAAAGAGCAGTTTGTTTATCATAGATTAAAGGTTAGTTGTTAGTTCTTCTTTCTTTCCATTAGGTATATTTCCTTTTATGAATTAGAAATAGTTTTGAAGTTTGAATTAAGAATAGAGATCACTTGCCTCTTAGCTTAATTAGTTGTTCAATGAGTAGTCTTAATTAGTTTACTTGTAGTAGAAGTTATCCTAGGTTAGTTAACTGTTTACTTGCTTTAATAGGTTAAATTGCTTACTTGTCTATTCTTTCTTTGATAGTATAGTTGTTTGTTTATGTACTTGCTTTCACAGGATAGTTGTTTATTGAATTAAAATAGACTAGTTAAAGTAGTTTGCTTTTACTATTTGTTTATTGTTATGCTTAATAGTTGTTTTTTCTTATGGTCGAACTAGTTTGCTTCAAGTAGGGTTTTCATTTGTTTTCTTAGAACTATCCATCGATCCTTGGTCCAAAAGTACTTAGGTTACATAATTTAAAGTTTCTTAGTAGGGTTTGCTCATTAGATAGCTTTGCTTGAATATATTATCCCTTAGATAGCCACTTCCTTAGTTAGACTATACTACTACCAATCCCTTCTACCTTGGCATATATTTTTCTACAACTCTAAGTTTACTTACCCCGGGTTGACAATTTAATTGAGGGTTTTTAGTGTGTTTTTAATGCATATAGAACACCCATCATTTTTGGCGTCGTTGTCGGGGAGTTGTCTCAAGGTAGGAAGTAGTTAGGAATTAGATCATTTCTAGACCTTATCATTAGATTGGTGGAGGGGGGACTTTAATACGAGAGGTAAGAACCTGCACATCTACTATTGCAGGCTCCCCCAAAACCAATGGTAGTTTTTCTTTTTCTTTTTGCTTTCTTTCATGAATAGACCTAGAGATCCAAAACGTAGATACATTAAATCTAAATCAGACCTTTTAACCAAGGTTCCTTCTGATATTTTTGGGGGAAGGGACGTTCCACTTATAAAATCCACAGACTGATACCGAAAAACAGGAGCTAGCTCAACTCAAAGATCTAAAATAGTCTCTGAAGAGACTAACACAGGGAGCACTATAGAACAAGAAATTTAAGCATCAATCATATTGGGACAGGAGGCAAGACCACTCAAGCCTTCCACAGAACCAAACCATACAACCTTTGCTTTTACACCACCACCAGGATATCCTAATTTTGAGGACACAATAGACCCTGAACAAGTGAATCTTTTTTTTGGTAGTTCAACCAATGTAATTATCATTCAAACTGACATAGAAACTTTGGCACCGATAGTCTCAACTAGCTCGAGTAGAGTCCCATACATCCAATTAGAAGGAAGACCTTTCCATCAAAGGGAAACCTTGTTCTCTTTAAAGATAAAACCACCCAGGTACTCTCTTTTTGGAAACCAAACCAATATGGTTGATCAGGAGGACCATAACAATGTAAGACATGGGGAGGAAGAAGAAACTAGAAACCAAACTGAAACTACCTTCGGGTTTCCAATTTTGGACACCACTCCAAATGTAAACATGAAGAATATTCCTCTCTCAGCACTTCCTACCTTTTATGGTAAACATGTTTAAGATCCAGAAACCTTTCTATTTTAATTTGGCATCATGTGTAGGAGCTACAACTATGTACAAGATGCCCAGAAACTAAAACTCTTTCCTGCCACCCTCAAAGACTTTGCACTAAGATGGTTCATGGGGTTGGGAGAATCCAGTATTAGATCTTGGGAAGCCATGAAAGACATATTTCTTAAGAAGTACCAAGACTTTTGCAAGACCAAAGAGTCTCGTAATGACATCTTTAAAATCCAACAATTAGAAGACGAGACCCTCAAAGATTATATGGAAAGATTTGGTTATATCTCCCAGAAGTCAAAATACCATGACCTCCCATAGGATGCAATTAGGGCTCTTTTCCTTAAGGGAATTTCAAAATAATATCTAGAGATGCTTAACCTGATGGAATCAAGTCATATCTCCCATAAACCATTTTCCGAAATATGTGAAATGTGTAAAAATTACTCAAGGAGTAAAGCCAAAATAGAAAAGAATGTTCGGGACCCTTGTAATAGAAGCTTAAAACCAGTTAGTTCAGGTGGTATCACGAGAGCAGAGATAGGGAACATTTTAGAAACTTTCAAGATAGATATCTTAAGAACAATAGGTTCCCAATTGGACACCTTTAAAATTCAAAAGAAACGGGAGTAGGAAAATGTTGTAATGAGCATATATTGCCCAAGATGCAGGAGGAAGTATTCCTCAAGGGAATGCCCATTAGATAACATTTCAGTTTGTGGATTTTGTACAAAAGACCATTCAACTGAGAAATTTCCATCATTCCCCCGCTTATTAGCCATATATAGGAGTGGAGATCCTGGGGAATCTTCTTATGCACCTAGGAGGCCATGGCAGCCTAGGAACCAGCCCACATACCCAAATCTCCAATCTCAAGTTCCACCCTATTGTCAACAACAACAGTGGAACCCACTAGGTTGGAAAAACTGGTCTACTCAGTACCAACATCCTTAGCTTCAAGGATGGAGAGGAGGACATAACCAAGGAAACCCTCAAGCTCCACCTATCCCTATGTCCAACCATCATTATCCTCAGTTCCCACCGAACACTTTGCAGCTTCTGCCAGGTTTTGTTCCACCACCTTTACCTCCTATTCCACAACAACAACCACTACAATACCAAAATGAAATCTCCCCGATACCAACACTATTACTGGCACAACCAATGTTGAATCCCAATAATAAGCCCCCTCAACCTCTTCACAATGTTGAGATGCAAGCCTTCCCGGCATATGTTATCACTCTTGTTCCATTACAGGAAATTCAACTAAGATCGGGAAAAAATTTGGATAGGCAGAGACCTTCAATAGTCATCTAGGAAGAAGAAGAAGAAGAAACCACCAAACAACCCACGGATGACACTAGGTGGAAATATGTTATTATCCCGAAGAACCAAGAACCTAAGCTTCCCCAAAATGAACCTTCACAAATTACGAAGGTCTCTCCTTATCCAGACCGATTGGTAATCAAGAAACCTACCACCCGACAGGAATTTGACATCTTGAATGAATTGAAGAATATTTGTGTCAAGATTCCCCTGCTTCAAGCCATTAAATACATTCCAATCTATAGTAAGGTAGTCAAATAATTATGTATTAAGAAGCCAGGTAGGAAGCAAAGGACCCTCCTACAGTACATTTGGTAGGAGTACTTTCTAAATACATATCAGAGCAACCAAAGCTAGCAAAATATGGGAACCCAGGAAACCTCGTAGTGACCATAACTATTAATGAGGTCTCCATTGGAAACACTCTCATAGACCTAGGGGCAGCCATCAATGTTATGAATGCTACTACCTTGGAACAATTACAATTACAACCTCTTCTTCGGCCTACCCCAACCATTTTGGAATTACCAGATAAGACCAGGGTTATACCTGAAGGAATTTTAGATGATATCATGGTTACTTTATCCTCATGGGAATACCCAGTAGATTTTCTTGTCAGTCACTCAAAGGACCCTACCAAGAGCCATCCCATCATTTTGGGAAGACCTTGTCTAGCCATAGCCAATGCATTTATTGGCTATAGAGAAGGGGAAATGACCATCTCAAATGGTCTCTCTATCTAGAAGCTCACCATTTACCCTCCAGCTCAACCTATCATGGAGAATCTATGGTGGCTTGAGTGTCCATACGAGAATGAGGATTTGGAAGAACCTGTATTTCCAAGTGACCATGCATGGTTACTTCAGGAGCACACAATGGAAAATGTGCTAAACCAGTTTATTTCTGCTATCACATGTGTGGATTTTCCACAGTCTTTTCCCCAATTTGATTACATGTTTGGGGAAGAATTTTAGGAACAATTGGACCCATCCATTTTTTCTTCGACATCTTTTATCTTCGAGATAGATGAGTCTTCCATGTCTTATACTATGCCCTACGACATTAGTCCAAGGAATTTTTTACATATAAACTCTGGGCTAGATGCAAACCAACAGAAACAGATAGTAAGCATCCTTAAAGAACAATCAGGAGCATTCACCTGGGAATACACTGACATGAAGGGTATTGATCCAGAAGCCTGATAGGGCTTGAAAAATGCTCAAAAATGAAAGTGCTCGGAATGCGACGAAACCTATGCCATTGCGTCTGTCTCGTCTTCCTGATTCTGGTGGTATATTTACTTTGTCAAATGGGCTCCGTATGGAGAAGATATCGCGTTCTGTCTGAAAGGTCAAACAGGCAAAAAACATTGTTGATTGTGCAGTCTGTATAGTATGTACGGACGCTGACGTGGAATGTCCGTGCAGCGACACATGGTAGGTCCGTATAATGACACGTGGAGGCTCCAGGGAGTGACACGTGGCAGGCATATTTGGTCGATTTGGCATACGGTTGGACCAATCCCGAGGTGACACGTGTCACCACTGAAAGGGTGACACGTGGCAGGGTGATGTCAACAGCTAACATGGCAGGCTGACTGGACAGTACGGCGATTGACGTGGCAAGTTGATGTGGCAGTACGGCTCTGGCACGTGGGCCAATCAGCGGTTGACAAGTGTCAGGTTATGGTTGGTTTTTATGGTGCCACGTGGCCCAGTCACGGGTTGCCACGTGGCACCGTGTGGTCGGTTATTGGTTTATTATAACCGTTGGCCCCGTGGACCTATTATAAGCCACGGTTCTATTTATGCGCCGAGAACCAAGAGTTAGCGCCGAAACGGGGGGGGCAGCACACAACCCTTTGGGCTGGCGCTCGGCCACATGGCCCCATGCGACCACAAATCAAGGGCGTGCGCTATGGATAAGGGGCTAGCGCCCGATTTTTATTATGAAGTGGGTTTTTATCTATTGTATTTGGTTTTTTAATTTTATTATGCCTATTATTAGCTGATTCCCTCCATTTTTGGGGGATATTGGGCATTTTTGGAAGCCAAATTCTTGGAGGAAGTTGGAGCTGAGCAACCAACTTCAAGGCTATATAAACCAGGCCTATTTGAGGCCATTAGAGAGTAGAGTTATGCTGAAGAAAATCCAAGCCAAAGTCAGTTTCATGCAGAGAAGCTTTTGAGGAGGAGACACTGTCGGATCATTTCTGGGAGCTCCGAACGTCCGTTTTGCGTGTCGTTTTCTTTGCAGGGTTCTAGAGATCTGGAAAAACAAGACCAGATCATTCTTGTAGCCATTTGGCATTTCAGAGATGTACTTTTGAGCATTTGAACAGAAATAAAGAAGCCTCCCCCACAGAGAAAAGGCCCGGAGACGTAGGCAAAGTTGTGTCGAACTTCGTTATCAATCTGCGTGTTATGGTTTGTTGTTTATTCTTTCATTTCAGATCTGCATATGTGTATTTGGCTATTATAATTCCTCTTCTTTCCTCATTCTTTCACTACATTTCTCAAATGCTTAATTAACGCATGCAAAATTAAAACTCAACCATAGTCATTTAAAAGATCCAACGGATCAGGTATACACCCTGACACATGCATCCATCACATATATACCTAGGGGGAAGTAACACCTATTAGGCAACCCCAGAGAAGGATGAACCCAACACTCGAAGATATAGTCAAGGAGGAAATCCAAAAGTTGTTAAATGTCATATTTATTTAGCCCATCTCCGATAGTAAGTGGGTATCCCCGCTTGTAGTGGTTCCAAAGAAAGTGACTGGGAAATGGAGATTTTTTGTTGATTTTTGGGAACTCAACAAATCCACTCTGAAAGATTACTTTCCTCTCCCTTTCATTGATCAAGTTTTAGATACCTTGTCTGGAAAGAAGTATTTTTCCTTTTTAGATGGGTACAGCGGGTACAATCAGATTCATATAGCACCTGAGGACCAAGATAAGACTACCTTTACTTGTCCTTGGGGCACCTATGCCTATAGGGTCTTTCCATTTGGATTGTGTAATGCTCCTGCCACATTTCAACGAGCAATACTAGGGATATTTGTCGATCTTATTCATGATTGTGTGGAGGTCTACATGGACGACTTCACAGTTTATGGAAACCCTTACTAGGAAGCCTTAGACAACTTAGAAAAATTCCTCATCAAATGCCAAGAAATGAACCTATCTCTAAGTCATGAAAAATGTAAAATGTTTTTAACTGAAGGAGTGGTTCTAGGACATCATGTTTCATATAAAGGGATAAAAGTTGATCCTGCAGATATTAAGGTCATCGTCAGACTTCCACCCCCCAAGCCTCAGAAAGAGGTGAGAATATTTCTTGGACATGTCAGATACTATCGGTGGTTTATTGAAAATTTTACAAAGATTGTTGCACCTATGTTTGGATTGTTAATAAAATATGTTGATTTTGTTTGGACTGAGCAGTGTCAAACTGCCTTTGAAACCTTGAAATCCAAGTTGTTTGTGGCACGAGTTCTTAGAGGGCCCAATTGGACTCTCCCATTTAATATATCCATTGATGCCTCTGACACCGCAATAGGAGGGGTATTAGAGAAGAAAGAGGACCAGCAGTCCTATGCCATTTATTTTGTGAGAAAGAACTTGTCCCCTACTGAGTTAAACTACACATTTACCGAGAAGGAATTCTTGGCAGTTGTTCATGTTATCAACAAGTTTCGTCATTAAATTATAGGTTACGAAGTATTCGTACATACAGATCATTCTTCCATTAGATTTCTCATGAATAAACCTATAAAAAATGGTCAAGTGACTAGGTGGCTCATGTTATTGCAAGAATTTAATATCACTGTGCTTGACCAACCTGGAAAGGATAATGTAGTAGCTGATTTTCTTTCCTGAATAAAAAATGAGGATGATGATATCCCTGTAGATGATAGTTTCCCATACAAGCATATTTTTTCCCTCTCTGTCAATATCCCATGGTTTGCAGATATGGCAAACTATATGGCTACTAGGAAGTTACCGTCTCATTTTTCACCTCATGAAAAGCGAAAAATTATTACACATAGTGTCAATTACTCTTGGGTTGGTCATGACCTTTTTCGCACAGGTCCTGATTTGATTATTCATAGATGTGTCCAAGAGGATGAGGTACCTGAAATACTATGAAGTTGTCATGATGGACCATGTGGTGGTCATTTTTCTGACAAACGCACATCATATAAGGTGTTACATTCAGGTTATTATTGGCCTATCATTTTCAAAGATCTTGCCAAGTATGTGAGAAGTTGTGATAGTTTCCAAAGGATAGGAAGACCTACGTCGGCTGATGAAATTCCTTTGCATGCCCAAGTTATGATAGAACCCTTCGAAAAATGGGCTCTTGACTTTGTAGGACCAATTTCACCCATGTCCCGTAAGAAGAACTATATTTTGGTTTGTACGGACTATGTCACAAAGTGGGTAGAGGCAAAATCCCTATTCAGGGCTACAGAGAAGTCTGTTGTCGAATTCATCTATGAAGACATATTTACCCGCTTCGGTGTCCCTCGTAAAATTGTTACCGACCAAGGCACTCAATTCACTTCCAAACTGATGAGAGAGCTAACAGAGAAATATGGGATTAAACACTGTAAATCTTCTCCATACCACCCGCAAGTCAATGGTCAGGTAGAATCTACAAACAAATTTCTAGAAGCCATATTGACCAATATTGTTCAATTACATCACCGGGATTGGGATGATAGGCTCCTAGAGGCTTTGTGGGCATACCAGACCACCTGGAGAAATACCATTGGGCATACCCCTTATGAGCTAGTGTATGGGAAACAAGTACTTCTACCTATAGGATTCCAAGTAAGGACCTTATGTATTGCCACAGAATTAGGATCGAACTTAGATGAGACTCAGAAGCAACAAGCCCTACAATTGAATGAGTTGGATGAAATCAGGCAAGATGCCATCCAAAGGACAATATTATTCCAAAACCAGAAGAGCAAGTGGCATGACAATTTTATTAAGAAGAAGCACTTCCAACCTGGTGATTGGGATCTGTTGTTTGATTCCCGATTCAAAAACTTCAAAGGAAAACTCACCACCCGGTGGTTGGGCCCTTACGAGGTAGACATTGTATATGACAATGGAGCTATTAAAATTAAAACAATTGACGATGGACAAGTCTCCTTTGTAGTAAATGGACACTAACTCAAATTTTATCATAAGCCCATTTCCAAAGAGGATTTTCTATAGGTCATGTCAATGGAAAAGGCATAGGCCTTAGTATATGGGGAAGTGCCCCCTTGTTCTTGAAAAAAAATCTAAATTTTCTATTGTACATATGTAAATAGTTTTTGAATTTTGTTAATAAGGCAATTCTAGAAATTTCTGTAAGTATTTATTTCACCAGGAATAGACAGTTTCAAGGATATTTCTTCAAAACATTGTTACACTTGAACTTTGTGTCTGCTAAGCATCAAATGATTATTGACTTACTATAATTATCCATATTTTTGCAAGACATCTCATTTTTTAAGGCATTCTAAAGCAGTTGCTCTTGGAACTCTTCACCATTGTATAAGGAAGTGATACCATAACTATCAAGCCTAGAGGTCTCTCGTACAGTTTTTCCAAGAAACCTGGGTAAGTGAGTAAAGTGTCTTTGTCAAAGAGTAACAAGGAGGTCTAATTAGTGGTTAGTCATGGAAACATCACAATAACTACAAAAGAAGAAAGTGAGTTGAGCCTAGAGATACCTTTATGTTCTTTCTCAATGGTACCATCCACTACACACTAAATATCTTGATTATATCATATCTTTAGATAGGCCACGTCCACTTAAGTACCCCTTACATCGGGACAATCACTAAGTAATATAATGGAAATTCATCCTCTAACATAAATACCATCCCAATTAAAAAAGAAAGAAAAAGTTTTTTTCAGAGCTATCCCCCCATCTTCTTGCATAAAGAAATCTTGTATACTAAAATCTTAAAAGATGGAGGGCTAGTCTCTGAGGGTGTAAGAGGCTAACCC
Source organism: Picea sitchensis (assembly GCA_010110895.2). Taxonomy (NCBI): domain Eukaryota; kingdom Viridiplantae; phylum Streptophyta; class Pinopsida; order Pinales; family Pinaceae; genus Picea; species Picea sitchensis. Next base: position 9,461 of record SNQJ01S0179867.1, on the reverse strand, counting down.
ATCGAGATACTGAATAGGTCTGCTAGCAGCGGGTACCAGCCTGTGGTATGACTAGGTAAACCTGTCAGAGTACTGAACCAGCTTGTTGGCAGCGGGGCATTCTACCTAGCGAGGATGGTAATTTGACAAAAAATAAATAATAAATTTAAACTTGTCGTGATGTACGGAATTACTTGCAGACAAAGCTGACATGAAGTATGTATGGTTAAGATAAGGTTAATAAAATCCATAAACTTTCCATTGGGAAATAACTCTAAGACTATCTTGAAACTCTCTTACCTACCTCTTCTTATCTATATATAGTGTTATCACTCCAAGAAACCCTTTGTGGTTGCAGACCAAAGGTGCTTGGTAAATTAAGAAATGAATGTTTTTGTATTTTATAAAGGTGGATCAATGGGATAACTCAATTCAAGTATGGCATTCAAACATTCAAAATGGTAAACAAATAAACCAGTGCTCTCAAAGATTGATTAATCAGCAGATACTTTTAAATGGGTGAAGAACAGATTGTAGCTAAACTAGTACAATGTAGGGTCTAAGAGACAATCAAGAAACTAATTATCAGGCTATGAACTAAACAATGGGATAACAACCATTCAAAGCTTGACAACACAGATAATAGTACAGAAAGAATGATGGAAAACTGACAATCAAAATTGAAAGGAACCTGTGATCTGTATTAGCATTAAAAAGTCTGAGTACAATAGAGGATTCCTGTATCCAGAACTGACCCCTTTAGAACTCCAAATGTCTTTGGCTTTATATCCTCTTACAATCAGTTTCAGATCCTAAAACAATGGATCTGATATTCTAAAAATAGAAAGTCAAAACTAATTCACAAAAGATAAGGAGAGATCCTCAAAATGAGGTCAAACTCTATCTTTTGGTCTTCAAACATTGGTTGAAAGTTGATGAAGTGTAACCTAGCCTTCCAAGGCTCTTTGATCTGCTCCTTTGAAAGTGGAATTCGAATTTGATGATGTGTGCCAAAAATCCCTATCATTTTGCCCTTGAAAATCACTAAATCTAGTCAAAAAATGCCATTTTGACTTTCATCTCCAAAAATGGCCTTCAAATTTTGATTTGAAAATTCATAACCAGCTTATTGAAGAAGGATTTAAACCATTCAAACCCAAAAATTCTTGATCTAGGCGAAAATTTGGCTATTCTGGCCTTGACAGCTTTCAACAATGCACTTGCCTGAAAAATCTGCTACTGCGCTATTGAAAGTCGCTACTTTCCACAGCTAACTAGCCATAATTCTGCCTTCTGCGCTGGTGAAAGTACAGATTGTTTCAAAATCAATTTTCTCGGTCATGGAGAGTCTGTTTTGCATGTTTAAATAGTCGATCGACATATAGAGAATCTAAGATATCCAATGGTGTTTTCAGATCTTCATTTGGAGCTAGGGAAGGGATTGAAAAGTTCCCTGCAAGTTTAAGTATCATCCTTTCCATTTGCAATTCAAAACTCTAAACGGTCTTTTGTGAACAATGTCTGATATGGACCCAAAGATTTGATTTGATGTTGCCAACATGGGAGTACAGCCTCTGTTAGCTGTTGATAATCTTGACTTTCCTCAGCGCGCGACTTTGTGAAAACCACTCAATAGCTGTGGAAAGTATGCACTTTCAACAGCGTGCCTCTTTGTAAAAAGCACTCCTTAGCTGTGGAAAGCATGCACTTTCAACAGCGCATGACCTTTGAAAAACTGTTCCTTAGCTGCGGAAAGCATGCACTTTCAACAGCGCGCGCTCAACTTTTGGACACACGTTAGCTGATGAAAGTGTAAAATGAAAATTTTGAAAATAAGACTTTATGGGTCAAATTATTTTCTTAAGACAAAACCAAAACTTAAGTTTTGCAGCTAAAAAGACTCAACAATGAATTGAGGAAACTATCAATAGCCATGCTATAAGCTGTTGATAATCTTGACTTTCCTCACCACAAGATCTTTGTAAGTCTCTCATATTATGAAAGCATGCATCTTCAATAACGCGACCGCTTAGAAGATACTCCTTAGTCATCGGTAAAAGTGGGCACTTTCAGCAATACAATGAATCTTTGAAAAACATCACTAGCAATAGCCATGATATCCACTACAAAATTCAACCTAAAGAATGGTTTCATTTTGGGAATTACCACAACCTATACCAATAACCTAAACCAACATAAAATTCATGCATCACCCATTCATGCATCAACGTACTTGAACATGTACCATCAACAAGTGCAACAACCATGCACCAAAAATCCTATACAAATAAATTGTCACAACACCCTATCCAAACAACCTATCACCAAAATATGTCTCATCAATATTATCAACCAAATCATGTTCCACTAAGACAAGTATGCTACATCATCCATAAACGATGTGTCGACAATACTACTGGAATAAGTGCATCCAACCATGTACCCAAGTATGTATCAATCATGCATCAATCAGGTACCATCAACTATGATCAATATGTACAAGAATCATCAACTAGACACCTCCCATGTATAAAGCAACTCATCAACTACTTGTTCCAACCATGTACCCAACATGTACCTTGTAAACCATATATACCAAAGTTATTCACCAATATAACCATCTAAAGTTATCTAACACCCATCATTCTATCCTTAAAACAAATACCATAAACTATTACATCAAACCATGTGCCACAACCTCACTTTTATGTAGCCCCAAGCTAAACCAACAATAACTGTCACATCACAAACAAAAATACTTACACCTATATGCCAAATACCAACAACAAAATACCAATTGTATCCCCAAAAATCTTATATATGCAGCAATATTGAACATCCAATACCATCCCAAGAGATAAACCCTATCTCACAAAAAACATACCCTCAAAACAAGATGTGCCATATTCCCCCATAAATAGACCCCAACCATGTTGTTGTCAATGTTCTTCTACCTCGATTATGTTTCCATGATTCTGCTGTCGTGATTTTTCTACCACACTTTCTCTATCAATAATACCTTCCTCAAAATAACACTTCCCATGATATTTAATGATATTCAAGGTGATTAAATGAGAGAGCCTTGTCTTGTATTTATAATTTCAAGGTAAAAGATCTCACTTTCCCATTTTGTGGAGTTCTCCATTAACCTTTTATTATTTAAATGAACTACTTTTGCAAACACTTTACCTTTTGGCTCTTGCTACACTGAGGTTCTCTGAATCGCATGGCAACTCTTGCAACGTGAGAGTTGTTCACACACCAAGGCATTAATGCAATCTAGAAATAGTACGGCCCACATGCACTAAAACCCCAACATCCAGCAAAACCGTTCCACACCCAAACCAGCACATAATTTCTACCAACTTTGTTCTAATGGTTAACATCAATGAAACCAACCCAATTAATAAAGTCACCTCCCCCTTGGAATTGATGAAACATCTTGATGCACATCAATATATCACTCTATCTCTCCCCTTGTTATCAGCTTGCCCCTTGGAACCATGTCAGCTCTTCCTCCAAGAAATTCTATCTCTGCATCTGATAAATCATCCCCCTCATTGCCAATGGAGGTCATATTTTCCAACTGGTTGCTCTAACTAAACTTCATTAAACCGATCTCCTTAACTCCGGAATTTCCTCTTTATGGTGTTTCCCATGTAAATCTAAGACATATAAGATAAACATTCAAAATAATTCATTTTGAGTATATATTACCTGAGTCTGCAAACGAGCACTAAAGTTATTGGAAGTGGTTTTGAAACATATCTTCCACTCTGCTCTTTGTGCCCACATTCAACTCCGGGATGTTCTTCTACAACTTGTTCTCAGAGAAAGATACCTCTGATTGGAATGTGCTCAACTTGAGTGCATCAATGTGGGTTCTTGGAGGAACCCATGGCGCTTGTAATATCAAAATAGATTGGAATGGGCTCCTCAAACTCAACCCGTATATCTGTCAAAGTCTGTTTCATCCATAGAACCTATGTACAACATGATACGGTTGCAATATACTTTGCCTCGGCTATAGATCATGATATTGATGATTGCTTCTTTCTTAACCATGATACTAAAACCTCACCTGGGTAGACAATTTCTCCATCAGGCTTCACGGCTATCAATGAAACCTTCCTAATATGCATCTGTGTAGGAAATAAGTGAGATCCTCTTTGGACACCATAATCCAAATTCTTCTGTTTCTTTGAGATATTTGAAATCCTCTTCACTGCTAATAAGTGTGATTCCTTTGGTGCTTCTTGAAATCGCGGCACTTGTCCAATCGGCCTCTCTCAAGATTACATCATATCTGGTCTCGATTTTGTCACATATAGTATGCTACCAATCGTTGACCTTTATTTCCTCTAGTTTTTAGAATTTGAATCATCATCTTTATTCAAACCCGCAACCTGGTTTATATATGAGTGGTAACTGGGTTTCAATATTCCATTCCAAACCGCTTTTAGAATTTCTCTCATATAATTGGTTTGAGAAATAAAATTTCTTTGGTTTCTTTGACGTATTTGAAGACCCAGAAAGAAGAATAATATTATGATTTATGACATTTCAAATTCATTTTGCATATCCTTTCAAATTTCTGGCTTAACCCTACATCATTACTTCCAAAAGCAATATCATCAACATAAAGTTCAATTGATAAAATACTATCTTGAGTTACCTTTGATGTAGAGGTTGTCTCAGACTCTCTCCTTCTAAACCCTCCCATCAGAATATTTATCTAGTCTAGAGTACCATGCTCTAGGAGCCTCTCTTAGACCATACAAGGCCTTCTCTTCAATTTAAACACATACTTTGCATTCTCTCTACAAACTGAAATCCTTCCTGCTATTCAATGTAGGACTTCTCCAAGTCTCCCCTCATGAAAAGCATGATTTCACACTATGATAACTTTAATACTTCCATTAACCGAAATAACAAATGTCTCTTCAAAGTCGACCTTCAATCTATGCATATCCTTAATATACCAATCTAGATTTGCCCTTGTAACCTATCCATCTTTATTTAATTTATTTTGAATACCCACTTGTGCCAATCACATTCTTATTATTTGGTCTTGGAAACCAATTCCTAAGTGCCATTCTTTTCTCTATTTGATCTAATTCTTCATCCATGGCCTCCATTCCAAAATTCATCCTTGCTGGTCTCTTCAAAGTTCATCTGTATTGAAAAGTGCCAAAAAGTGCTCAAAGTTCATGTGTTTGAAGTGCAACCAAATGGAGGAGGACACAACTCTATGTAGGAGGAACATATTCAAGGTCATACTAGATCCCAATTCTTGGACCTAACAAACAAAAGGATGTACTTTTTCCAAGGGTGACTCTCTTTTCTCCTGAAAAAAGAATGAATATTTATCATTCCTCTTTGGAATATTTGATTTTTTGTCTTTTTTCAATTTTTAAGAGCTTGAAAAATAACAAAAGAATGTTGGCGTTACAAAGGAGGAATGATTTTTGCAAGTAAGCATACTAGTTCCAAGTGCATGGAATATACTAATGCACAGAGAAAGGAGACATATACAAGAAAAATACACTTGGGGAAAATTACTCCATGGGTCAAGGTGTCAGTCAGCAGCAAGAAATTATACAAGGCTTGCGGATAAGGAATGCTTCAAAGGTTTAGTTGAGAGAAACATGGATCCAACATTAGGTCAAAGATGCAAAAGATGAGACCCACAATGCGATTAAGAAAGATACTATGAGACACCCTTCAATCTAATTTTAACGAACCTATAGAAGGTAAGCTTGGTAGTTTTTCCATGTTTAGAGAAGCCTGCAAAACGCAAAAAGAAGACTCTGTGGAGTACCTTTTAAGAGATAGTTCAGTTGGTTTGAAAGGGTTAAACTTTCACCGAAAAGATACCTGCCCAAAACCGTTTTAACAAGTGTGAAAAAATAAGGTCACACTGTGAATCTCAATTTTAGGGAGTCCTAAAAGAGATTAACTATGGAGCTTCGCAACATTTTTCTAAGTTTAGTATCCTTAGCCCAAAAAGTATAAAAGTAACTAAGGAGAACTCTCTCGAGAGATCTTAATCTCTTTTGAGGCATACCTTTTTCCTCCATAAACTATAGGATGGAAAAAAGGGTTAAAATCATGCCAATAGATGTTATTCCGACCAATTTAACGAGTGTGAAGTTGAACAAGGTCACCAATCCATCTTTTCAATTTTAGGGTCCTCAAAAGAACTTAACTATGACTCGGGGTTCCTTTTCAAGAAATCTCCAGTCCTAAAAAGTGATAAACCAAAACCAAGGAGAATGTTCCCTTTTTTGAAAATTTAGTCACTCAGGCCCAAAAGGGTTAAACTTTCACCTAAGAATACTCTTCTAGCTTAACTAGATTTCCTAGAGCATACCTTTATTCATAAAATTAATCATCAAAAGGGGTAAACTATTGCTCCGATAGATGTTCCTTCAAATCTTGAAATTACGCATGCGGAAGGGAAACAAGATCACTCAACAATATTTCTCTTAATTCTTTAGAGAAAGTAATGACAAGGATTAAAGAAGACTCTAGGGGGATAATTTTCTTAGTTAATCCAGCACGAGATTGAAAAGAATAAATATGGTCTCGTTGGATGTTTCTTTCAAAAATTAAAGCGAGCTTGAAAGACAAAAAATCATGCTCATAGGGAGTCCCTCAGGGTACTGCCTAGATGATGGTGCATAAAATAATGAGGATTCATCTCATAATCATGATAGGAATAACAAAGAATCCAAAGCCTATAGTCATTAATGCATGCTGATGGACACCAAAATGAAGGATCTACCCATGGAATCCATGTAAAGGTAGGCTCTACCACCTTAATACGGTATACACTCTAGAGCAAAGAATGAATAGTTCTATGTCACACTTCAATGGGCTTCCATCCTGAAAAGAGAAAAGAAAACAAGATGGCAAAGTGGAAATGAAATCCTAACTTTTATATGCTTGCAAAAGTTGAAAAAAAATGACTTTTGCAATTGCAAAGGATACCCAAAAGTGACCCATCCCAAAAATTACCAAACCAAAAAGAAAAAAGAGTACTGGAATGACCAATAAGAAACTCAAAAATGGAATCATCAAGTAATCACTCAAGCCAAGACAAATGACAAGGGTCAAAAAGGGGCAAAATTGTCTATAAATAGAAGTTGGCAAATCATTATCACCATTGCAAATTGAATATCGCACTGTAAGCAGAAAATACCCATTTGCTAAAAAAATTGTTTCCGGGAGCTTTAGTGGATGAATCGACCTTCTACTTGGACCAAGTGTTAGTAAGAAAAAGGGATAAATATTCTCCTTGTTACTTGGGTTTGTGATATTATTTGTCTCTTTTCTATTAGTTTGAAATAATTAGGGAATAAAATGATTAAAAAGCTTTTGAAAATAATATTAAATGATATTAGATATTTTCTAAACTTTGGTTTCAATTGCTTTGATTTTATTCAGAGATGGACAATTTTTGTTAATTGAGGATAATCAAGAAGATAATAAACATGCACATACCATTGAATATTAAAGAAATCAGGCACAAAACAGTTCAAAGGAAGATTGATTTTTATCTTGCAATCTTCATAAATAGTAAAAGCAATCCTAAGGATCCCTTGGGATAGATTAATTTACTTGTCTTATTGTAATATATAAAGAAGAGTGAATGATAGAGAGATATACAAGAATTTGGATCTCTTAATTGTTGAGACTCTTTACAACAATCTAGTTGTAAATGACTTATCAATTATGGAATTAATGGAAGCTTCAAGTGTTTTGACCATTTCCATGTACTGATTTTTTCATAATAGTATTTTTTGAAGACTGTGGGCCTAGTCGACAAGAGCTACTGTCTTATGTGTAATTTTATCGATTATGTTATAATTCCATGATTTGATATTTCCTTCAACAGTTAGAATGTATTCATTGATGTGTTTTTTATATTATGAATTGGTTGTGTTGTTTCTATTATGAATTGGTTGTGTTATTCTATTTGCAGAGAGTAGCTTATTGATTGTTGTTCCAATACTGATTTCTATCAATTTATCGCTTGTGGATTCTTTTCATTAAGTTTCCATATTTTTTTCCTTTCATTAAGCTTGCATTTGTTGCTCCTTTCATTAAGTTCACATTTGTTGTTCCTTCTTAAATCTCAGTAGATTGTTGTTCCTTTCCAATAGGATTATTAATCATTGTTCTTTGAGAGATTGATTCATTAGCGTTATTGTAGATTAAATTGTTGTTTCATGGATAGATGAATGAGTTTAGTAATTAATTGATGTTTTGTTTCATGGTGTGTTATTTCTCAGAATATATTCTCTGTTGATTGAGTTATTAGTTTCAGAGTTTGTAGTTAATGTGTGAAGAACTTGATAATTACAGTAATTTAGATAGACCCGGATTTGTTGTAACTAAACTATCTACAAGATTTAAACCTCTACAACTTATCTGCATAGACTTTACTGACAATCTTGAGAGAAAATATGAATCCTCGGTTGAAAAATTAATGTCAGACTAAGGTTGTTTTTAGGACATCTTTAGAGCCCAACACCAAGTAAGTACAAATCACTCCCTCTTCCAATTCAATTAATTCTTTATGCATTAATTTTAGGTTTTGAGGGGGCTTGCTCTTGTAAAAAGAGAGGCCCTGCATGTACACGGGTTGTCCAAGGCCAGCCTGCATATGTACATGGGAAGGAAACCACCAACCTGTGTACATACGCGACAGTGTGAAAAACATCCTGCGTACACCTTATAAGACTTTGAAAAATTTAAATGCAAGTACTGACTCTCCTCCACTTTGCCATGAAACAAGATGGATGTTCACTGGAGGGAGAGGGAGCATGAGGAAATTGATATTTTGGTCAAAGAGGACCCTATATCCATCGTCTCACTAAGACAATGTGGGCTATGGAAGTTCTTCCAATGTCCATTCATGTTGGCACAACCTAGGCTGATCAATGCTCTTGTCGAGTATCGACATCCTGATGCAAAGGAATTTATGCTAGAGGGTCAATCATTGACCCCAACCATAGAGGATATATACTTCTTGACTAGACTCTCGAGGAGAGGGGAATTGGTGTACTTGAGGACGTTTCCTCCAGGGCCCTTTAACATCGAGGATTACGATTAGATGTATTGTGAATATGGCACTGAGAAGGTAGGTTCTTAGGTGCCAATCCACAATATCACCAAGCTATCTCTTTGTGTGATATTACTCTTTATCGGGTAGATTAATGGAACCAAAACCCTTCACCAAGCGTCCCGAGCACACATGCATTGTGCCATTCAATATTTGGAGGCCAACATTTTTTATTGGAGTATGACCATGCTAATATGCATGAAGAGACAACTCACATAGTGTTAGCGGCGTACCAACAAGAAATTTGGGTTCGGTACCATTTTGTGCCCCTTCTTCTTCGAGAGGGTGCCCAGTCTCAGTCCTAGAGAGACAGTGCAGGGGCATGTATCCTCCTTCCCAACAATGACCAAGT
>SNQJ01S0179866.1:13536-33009 GCA_010110895.2 Picea sitchensis | reverse complement strand
TAAAACACTGGTGTACTATGTATCTGTGTGATTTCTCATTTTTTCATTGTTTATTTACTTTGCAACTATTGGATGATAATTCTATATTGATATAACACTTTCATTTTATGGTGAAAAAGGATTAAATTTATCTATTATTGATTCACCCCCCCTCTCAGTAATCCAACACCCCTAGCCTGACCATGAGTCCATAAGGGAAAACTAAACTATCCTCCTTAGCTATAGTCACCATCAACAGATCAAAAAATGATTTTCCTCACACTACAAGTGCTCATAACAACAAATAATTCTCAATTTCTCAACATACTAAGCAATGCCCTGCCTCCCACATATGTTGTATATATTCTTATGCCTAGGTCTTTTCATTCCTTTCCCTCCTTGGGGAAATTCACAGCTTTACAAATCCATGATTTTTAGGGGTTGTTAATGGTCAAATTCAACTTATGCCAATTGTAAAAATAAGCTTTGAGGTAACTCAAACATCTTCCCCACTTAGGGAGTCATGGTTATCTATTTTTAACTTGGTCGTTCCATTTTTCTTCCAGCATTAAATTTATAAAAAGTTTGTCTCATACATGTGTCCAATAAAAGAGGACAATTGGGCAAGTCAAATATTTTCCCAATAGTCATCAAATAATTAATTACATAATAAAAAATTCAAAATTTGGATTTGCCATAAATGGGAAATTACTTCCAAATCTGAATTTTCCAAAAGCGGAAATTTATTTCTAAATTCAACTTAAGATTTATTTTTCTAAAATTTGAGGATATTACATCCTCTCCCCCTTAAGTAAAACACTATCCTCAGTGTTCATTCATCTCTCAGAATAAGATTTTAACATTCTTCCTCGAATTTGCAAGTGGCCTCCTCGGGACTAAAGTGCTTCCATTGAACTTTTACCTAGGCTATGGCTTTGTTCCGAAGTATTGTTTCTTTCCTGTCCAGAATGTGCAGAGGTTCTGCTTGGAGGTCACCTTTTGGTTCCACCTACACCATGTTCCAATCAATGATGTGATTAGGATCATGAATATATATTTTTAGTAATGAAACATGAAAAACATTATGAACTTTTAAATTTGCAGGAAGTGCTAGTTGATACGCCATGGGTCTTATTCAAGTTAAAATATTGAAGGGGCCACAAAATCTTGGAACAAACTTGGAACAATTTCCTAGCTTTAGAGAGATCCTTCTCGCTTTGAATTTTAGAGATATATATTCCCCAATTTGAAATTCCCGATGTCTTCTTTTTAGACTTGCAAATATTTTATGTCAGTCTTGGGCCTCTTTTAATTTCTATTGTACCATTTTTACCATTTTCTTCATTTCTTGGAGCATTTATGGCCCCACCATAACCCTCTCAACTCGATTATCCCAACTAATCACGTTTTTTCATTTCCTTCAGTATAATACTTCGAAGGGACTCATCTTAGGTGATGTCTGATAAATTTTATTGTAATCAAACGTAACTAAGTGTAGGTACTCCTCCCACTTAGTTGGTTTTGTTCTTACATACATTCGCAGCATGTATTCAATAATATGGTTTGTTCATTCTATTTTCCCATCCGTTTGTGGATGGTAGATTGTGCTGAAATTCATGTTAGTATCCAAACCTGCTAACAATTCTTTCCAAAAAATTGACGTAAATTTGACATCTGTATCGGAAATCACCATCTTAGGGATTCCATGCAATCTAAATATTTCTTTCATAAAAATTTCAGTGATATTAATGGCTTTGTGAGTAGATTTCATAGGTACAAAATGTGAAGATTTTCTTAGTTTATTAATCACTACCATAATCGAGTCAATTTTTCTTTGAGTCTTAGGAAAACCTTTTATGAAGTCGATCGAGATAATTTCCCATTTCCATTTTGGTATAGGAACAGGTTGTAGAAGACCTGCTCGATGTTGATGTTTATCCTTTACCTATTGAGAATATAAACATTTAGACAAATACTCAGTTGTTTCATTCTTCATCTTAGGCCAATACAATAGTTTTCTTAAGGTTGTTATTGTTTTCTGGTATCCTAGCTGACCAAAATACGACTTTTTGTGTAGTTCGTCAAGAATTGTTGTATTTAAATCCACAGAGTTAGGTACAGACAGCCGGTTCTTGAACCTTAACACTCAATTTTTATTGATACTCAAATCTCTTCTGTTCAATTGTTTTTCATTTCCTTGCAATTATGTTGTTATTTTGATGTAATCTTCGTCATTACTGCTTGCAGATTGTATTCTCTATTCAATATCGTTTTCTTCTTTGTTGATACTTACTTCATAGAATCCGTTAATCCTCCAACTTAGTGCATCTTCAAAAAAAAAATCCTTACCTTTGATGTGTCATACGTCAAAACCAAACTCACTTAAAAATGCCAACCATATTTCCTTCCTTGCATTGAGATCTGGTTGATTGAATAAATAATTTACACCACTATTGTCGGTTAGTAATCGAATTTTTCTTTCCATTAAATAATGTCACCACATTGTTGGTTAGTAATAGAATTTTTATTTCCATTAAATCGTGAGTCACATAATTCCATTCATGTTATTTTAGTTTACGTGATTTATAACAGATGACATGTCCATCTTGTGTTAGCACACCCCCTAATCCCTCTTTGCTTGCATCCACACAAACTGTAAAATATTTATCGGGATCTGCTACCTTTAGAATAGGTACTGTATTTAACAGTCTTTTTAGTTTATCAAAGTTGTCCTCACACTTTTGCGACCAATTAAATTTTATTCCCTTTTTCTATAGTGAAGTAATCAGGTAAGTGATTATGGAAAATCTTTTGATAACTATCCACTAATAACCAATAATTCCCATAAATGATATGATGTCTACTACATCCTTATGGATATGCCATCCCATAATGGAATTTATCTTTTTTTGATCAACTGCAATACCATCTTCAGATATTACGTGTCCTAAATATTGTATCTTTCTGTGGTAGAAGTAACACTTATCGAACTTAGCATACAACTTATGTTCTCTTAAAGTCTGCAATACTATTTTCAGATGTTTTTCATGTTCTTCTTTTGTTTTTGAGTAAACTAGTATATCATTGATAAGAACCAACACAAATTTATCTAGATATTGGATGAATATACTATTCATCAAGCACATAAATGTTTTTGGTGCATTAGTAAGCCTGAACGAAATTACAACAAACTCATAGTTTCCATAACATGTTCTAAATGTTGTTTTATTTATATCTTTGTCCTTTATTCTAATTTGGTGATAACCGGACCTTAAATCTAGTTTAGAGAATATCTTTTCTCCTCCAACTTGGTCAAAGATATCATTAATTCTTAGTAAGGGATACTTATTATTAATATTCCTTTTATCGAGTTGTTGATAGTCAATACACAATCTCAAAGTCCCATCTTTCTTCTTAACGAATAAAACTAGTGCTCCCTAAGGTGAAACACTTGGTCTAATATATTTTGTATCTAGCAATTATTCTAACTGAATTTTTAGTTCTGTTAATTCAGGTAGACTCAGTCTATAAGGTGCCTTGGATACCGGGGTAGATACAGGTAGTAGATCGATAAAGAAATATATCTCTCTTCTTGGTGATAGTTTTGGTATTTCATCTAAAAATACATCTTTGAACTCATGTAGGACTGCAAAGTCTTCTAAACTCGATCTGCTTTATTTCCTTAGGAGATTAGTTACTTGTACAACATAAATTTGGAAACCTTTTTTCATACATTTCTTAAATTGCATCGTTGATATTTTGCTAATATAAACTGGTTTTATGATTCCTTGTAGTGTTCTAACTGTGTTATTTTCATCTTTATACACAAACAACTTTTCATAACAGTTTAATATCACTTTATGTTAATCTAACCAGTCCATTCCAATAATTATATCATAATAACCCAAAGGTAATATAATCAGATTTAACATTGTACTTTGACCATCTATGCTCAGTTCACAATCAAAAATAAAATTTGTTACCTTTCTTTTGGTCCCTATTGCTAAGTGTTAACTTGTTCAATTCAACTAAATCTCGAGTAATATAACTCATACTAGATCCTCGATCAATTAGTATAAGAACATTGTGGGAATGAATTTTACCTTCAACTTCCACAATAGTGGATTGATGATCTTCCTATTTTCCATCAAGACCTGCATTTCTTTTATGCAAGCTTCTACCAATGTCTCCAACCGTTGAAGCCTCTTGAAGGTTATGGATTGAATTTCTCGTTATGGCATTTAAGCGTGGAAAAATTCTCCTCGGGTGGGGTTCCCCACACTCCCAACACTTCAATGGTTCTTTGGGATTGTCCATAACTTTAATGACTCCTAGATTAACTGATCTATTCCACCCTTGGGTATTCTGTGTATTAGAGTGATAATCCTTCCTTTGGAAACCTTTCACCATGTTACGGAAAGGGGATGGCTGGAAGTCTTTTTTACGTTCATTCATTATATCTTGTTTGTTGTCTTTCCATGCCTTGAGGATTTCAGATCTCTGTTTGTACTGGATTTCATATTAATAGAGTAGTTATAAATTTGGAAGTATTTCTTTATATCTAGTAACCATGCTTCAACCTCCTCACGAGTCTTTCATTCTCCATCAAAGGTGGAAGGTTTTTTTTTCTTGAATTCACCTTCGAGGTGGTCCAATTTTTTTCTTTTTCTTCCTGTAGATGCTTTGTTTTCTGCCATGTGTGTATCTTCGAAAGAACTATACTCTTTTTATGTTTCATGACAAGAGTTATTAGAGGAATTTTTTTTGACCTATTCATTTTTTTCATTTTTTTTGTGGACTCTTCTTTGATACTGTACTACATAGGAACATTTCATTTATTTATGACTGTTCTTCCTATGCTTTCTTCATCTTTTTGTTATCTTCTTTAAATCCTTGTAATTCCATGATGAGGTTTCACATCGTTTCCAAGACTTGAGTGGCTGAAATCCCTTCACTATTATGTTCTAGGTCTCTAGAAAATTCTTGTTTTGGATTCCCTTCATGTCTGTCTCCTTCATTCTGTGATGACATTTTCACAATAGACAAATTGTTTTTCTCTTTGTAACAGTAAATGTGTTTGTTAATTTTATTTTAAGGAAAAACCATAAAACTCTCGTGTTTCAGTGAGGTCCAAGCATTGTAACCTATAGATCTGATACCATATGTAATGTACCGAAAATTTCACAGATAAAAATAAAAATATTGGGAAAAACTAAAGTCTATTATGTACAACAATTGTTCATGACACAAGAATAAATATATCTTAATCCAATAATTATATACTTGGAGAGTGTATCATTATCATTACTCATTTTGAAATGGTTGAAAGATATCTTACGATCAACACATCGTTTTTCGTTAATCTTTGTCGTAGCTTTGCTATTAGAATTAAAATTGTAACAATGATGTGTTAGTGGCTAGGTCTTCCAAGGTCCATAGCCTAGGAATAATTCATGTGACCCATTTATACAAGTCATAAACTATGTTTCTAAAACATGTATCGATACATTTATAATATTCAAGACCTAAACATTGGATACACTTTATAAAACTCAATACTTAAGCACTAGCGTACATGGGATTGACACTAGGGTCCTAACCCACTAAGTCGAGAACCTATGAGCTAGAGTTATCATGTCCATAGTAAAATACCATGATATATAAAACTTATGATAATCACAACTATATAGTCTTGACCAAGTTAATACACCATTGGTTTACACTACACTTATATCCATTGCCTTTATGTAATTCGAGAAGCATTAAGGGTGGTAGTTAGTCGGATGGTCCAAACCTAGTCTTAGGGCAATTAAGTTGGGTCATATCCATTAATGGTGTCAAGCCACCTTTACTCTTCCTCGCCTAGAGTTGAAGGAAATAGCCACTATGGGCTTGCCACTTAGGTCGAATTCACATGGCATGGTGAGGGTGGAATACTATTCAACCTTCTCCAATATAGAGAGGCATGAAGTGCCATTACCACGCACAGTTATTCCATTTCATTTTTGTTACTTTGTGTTTTTTCTCCTACGATGGTAAAAATGTTCGGATCTATGGTAGAATGGTAGAAATGGTCGTTTAGACGGTTCCTTTCATGGCGTAGTGGCCATTGTTTCACGTTTTTCTCTCGGTTTTGTGTAGAATGGTAGCAAAGTGGTGTTTAGTTGGTTTTTCCACAGGGGTGGTGGTCACTCTTTTCAAGTTTTTCTCTCGGATTGTGCATGGTAAGTCCACTTTCTCTGTGTATCCTATTCTAGAGACTCTTTGTTTCGATGAAATGGTGTTATCTAGGTTTGAAGGAAAATGTTCTCTATAATAATACGATTAGCCCAAAATTGTGTTCTATAACGCGTTCTTTCTATTTTAGAAGATCACGGTACCATGCCTTTATTTATATTATTACTTTCCCTATGCAATGTATTACTATGTTGACATATTCTCTATACAATGAATTATTTAAACTATGTTTCCTATAACAGTATATCCAACGTGAAGGTTTTTTTATATAGTGCGTTTCCTTATGTCCCATTTTTGGTTATAATGAAATTTTTGTTGAAGGTTCTCTCTACATGGGTTATTTATTAATTTCTTTAGTGTCGCATAATCCATTATTGAGGTCGTAGGGTAAAATTCACTTATTTCACTTCAGTTCTCTTCTACATTAAAGGATTTCTCTTGGGGTAAGTTTATGATCTGGTTCGGGTTGTTGTGATTTTAGTTTTAATGGGTAACTGTCTTCCAAAAATGCAATCCTTTGTGTTCCTCCCTCGTTGTCCCGTGGTCAGAAACCCTAGTCCTTTGCAAGAATTTTTGTGGTTTTAGGTATATGTAGTGTGCGTAACCTCGCGTTTTCTTCTTGGTAGCTTACTGTGTAAGGAAAAGCTAATTGTCAGTTTTATAACTATCCTGCATACTTGGGTGAAGACTTGGTCGAATAGTCTCGTACCTCTATCCCTCTGTTTGACCGAATTCCTTGCTTAAATTGCATTCTGTAATTAAAAATTCACTTTGTATTTTATGAGGTAAAATGCCATTGTTCGTGGGAAAATAACAGTGATACTCCTCATATATAAGTGTATGCACCGGTTATAAAATACCTCTGTCAAGAAATAGAATTCTTTGTCACTGCTAGAACCCTATGTCCATTCAACAATGGTATATGTTGTTGGTTATTTATTCAAATCCGCCCAGTGAAAATACATATCCTTTCTGGTTTAAATTTACGATTGCCAGAATTCATCATTGGGTAGGTTTGATAATTGCATGTAGTATTATATCTTGTTAAGGCTTAGGTTGAACTCGTAGGGATTTATTTTTAATATTCTCTACTTAATTTATGTTAAGATTCACTCAAAATTGTATCTTGGTCTAATTTTTTTTTAAATTCATACACGCCATAAGCATAAGTTTTTGTCAAAATTTCACTCTGTATTATGAAAGTAAATATCTCTACAATAACTTTTTTGGCCCTTTGTATGTGGTTTCTCTTGCAAGATTTCCTTGAAATAATAATTGTGGAAAAGTTTAATCCATTCTCTTGTATGCAATCTGTATTATAGCTTCTCTTTGAAATTCTATAAGCTTACAGGGAATTAAGTTACAGACCTTTAATTTAGAGTTTTTTTTATCATTTTACATCCACCTAAATAATTTTCTCATATATTTCAATTGACGATGGGTCCCTTTTTTTCTTGTGAGGCAACCCATCAGATGAAAAATGAACCCACTCCCCTCCAGAGTCTTGGATTGATGGATTTGCAAAGCGGCGAGGATGTTTTGATATGTCATCGAAATCCAAGTTAAGTATACTTTGTTCTTTTATTTGCTTCATCTATAATAATTTCACACATTAGTAAGTTACTAACTCTTTTTTATGTTTGTTACAGGTTGGGAGAACAACCAAGGCACTTGGAGAAGTGCACGACATGTCCACAAAAGGTATTCGGTTTCCATCTTCTTCCACATGTCCTTGTAAGTATTCACAAACAGTTTTTATGTAGTCCTTTAAATTTCAGTTTTGACTAGATAGGGAGGTTCGATGTTTAAGGAACACAAACTGTAACATTTCGATCTTTGATCTATTGATGGTAATAAAAATGTATATCATTTTTTGTCAAGTGACCTTACTGTATCAAGTGTCTTTCTTTCATAATTGAGAAAACATGTATTGGTATTGTTATTCTTTTGTTCAACATAACATCAAAAATATAATGTAGTTTTGTTTACGCTTATATATATCTATATTCATATATATAAACTAAATTGTTGATAACATACTACTAGAACTATTTTACACAGTGGTAACCCATATCAACTAATATGGCTATACAATTCTTTTCAAACAGATTTGGTTTCTAAGTATAATAACATAAGATATGGAATCAACTATATAACATCATGAACATAGCATCAAAAATTTAAATACACAGCTGAAATACATATGTGAAAAAGATGATGCTAGGAAATAAATGGAACAACCACATTCCACCTAATCATAGAACATAACAACCACAATCACTTGTCCTCATCACCCCCTAGACTCACCATGAGTCCATAAGGGTGAACTGAATTATACTCCTTAGCTATAGTCACCATCAACATATCAGAAAATGCATTTCCTCACACTACAAGTGCTCATAACAACAAATAATTCTCAATTCCTCAACATACTAAGAAATTTCTTGCCTCCCACATATGTTGCATATATTCTTGTGCCTAGGTCTTTCCATTCCTTTTCGTCCCTGAGGAAATTCACATCTTTACGAATCCTTGATTTTTAGGGGCTTCTAGTGGTGAAATTCAACTTCTTCCACTTGTAAAATTAAGTTCTAAGGCGATTCAAACCTCTTCCCCACACATGGAGTCATGGTCAACTATTTTTAACCTAGTCGTTCCATTTTTCTTCCAACATTTAATTTATTAAAATTTTGTCTCATACGTGTGTCCAATTAAAGAGGAAAATTGGGCAAGTCAAATATTTTCCCAACAGACATCAAATGATTAATTACATAATCCAAAATTCCAAATTCGAATTTTCCATAAATGGAAAATTATTTCCAATTCTGAATTTTCTAAAAATCGAAATTTATTTCTAAATTCAATTTAGAATTTATTTTTCTAAAATTTGAGGATGTTACAACAGTTCTCTCTTTTCCTTCTTCATCAAGATATGTAAATGTCTTGTTATGACTATCTAGGAAAATATGATTATTTTCCAACCAATCCATTCCAATTAGAATATCATAATATCCCAATGGTATAATATTTAGATCATCAATAGTAGTCACACCATTTAGACTTATGGAACAACCTCTTAACATATCATGGATTATCCTTTTGGTTCTAGTGGCTAGCTGAACCAAACTTGTTTTTTTAAGATTACTTTTCTCCTAATGTAATCTATCCACTATTATAGGATCAATCTAACAATAAGTTTCTCCTAACTCAATTAACATGGCAACAGTTTGATTAATGACCTTACCTTCCACCTCGATCATATTGGATTGGTACTCTTCTTGTCGATCATCTAAGGATGCATAAATTATTACAATGTCTTCTACTATTGTAGTATCTTGTATGTTTTGCACGGTATTTACTTTTTCCTTTATGTGAGGGAAATCCTTGTGAATGTGATCTTCTTTACATCCCCAACATTGGATGGGTGGTATTCCCATTTTTCCGAAGGATTATTCTCTCTTGGATTCATCCTTAGCATACTGATCTTGATGATTTTTACTATGGATATTTATATTGAAAGGATGTTTGAATCCCTTCCTCCCTCTGATAAGATTTCTCCTTATTATTATCCTTCCAAGATTTATGCATGAATTCTCTACTCTTTCCTTTCTCGTACAGGTTTAGTCTTCCTAATGGTATCAATAAAATTCCTAGGTTCATCATATTGAACCTTCTCTTTATAAAAGAATGTCAATCCACTTAAAAACCTTCTTATTTTCACCTTCTCGTATTTTATAAACCCCACATACTTTAGCGGCCCCAAGAACTTATTTTCATACTCTACCATGGTCGTTCTTCCCAACCTAAGTTCAAAGAAATTTTGCATTTTCTTGTCATAGAAGTGTTGTGAAAGGTACTCCTTTAGAAAATATTTCCTGAACTGCTTCCAAGGTATTCATTAATGTGATCAACTTTCTTCAGTTGATCCCACCACATAAAATTCTTCCCATGCAAATGGTATGTGGAAATTATGGCTTCGAGGTTTGATGATTACTTATGAAATCAAAAATACCTCATGAGTCCGAGAATCCATGCTTCAGGATCATATTCCCTTTCTCTTTCACCATCAAAGGATGGTGGCTTAAGCTTCCTCATCTCTCCTTGAAAACTGTCCAATTCATGTCTTCTTCTTTGGTTCCTAATAGGAGACACTGTTGGACTAATCATAGAATCTTCAGATGCATAAAATTTCCTTACTGAGTAGGGAGGTGATTGATTTCTATGAGTTATGCTAGCACTTCTTGAATAACCAATTCTTCTGCGGTCATCTCTTCTTTCATGGAATCTTCCCTCTTCCTCTTGTTTTGAGTTCGATCCATTCTTTGTTTGCCTCTGCAATTGATTTAAGATTTGCATCACTTGAGAACTTATCTGATTTTGTTCTCTGATCAGTCTCTAATTGTCTTGTTTTTAACTCTCCACTTCTATTTTCAGGCTTCTCATAGTCTCTATCAATGTTTCATTCCCCCCTCTCGCCCGGTGTATATTGGATTATGTCTCTACATTACCAACACTGATATTCTAACCTTTGGCCTCTTTATCATGGCTGGAAGCTCCCTCTCCTTCTTTTTTTTCTTGAATATGCATTCTTATACTAAACTGATATTTTTACAGCCCCCCTAATTTTGCAAAATGTGCAAGCAACCATTTTTTTATAATTATGCATATTAAAAAAAAATTTGCCAAGCAATGCCACATGTCTTTTTTATTCTCAATTAATGAGGAATATATTATCATTCTCCATATTATAAAAATTACATGTTATTTTTCTATGAATCATCTTCCACAATGACTATAATATTTCCCCAATTCGATATCTGAGGTGAAATTTATGGCTTCCCGAAAAAATCACTTTATCCCCATTTATTTTGTTTTGCAGTAGGATCTTGTCGAAAAATTCCACATCTCCTTTGGATGATACATAATTCAAATTATTCACATGTGCTTCCTTCAAACCACTTTCCATGTGACCATGGATCAAAACCATGTGCTTATTCACTCTTTAGTGCCTTCCTTTGTATTCTTCTACACACGAGCTTGCTCAAAAAGAATGTCTGAAGGCTTGGTTACTTCCAGATCATTTTTCACCTCTAACTGGCCCCCTTTACCATTTCATAAGACAAACCTTGGGACCAAGTCCTCTCGACTTTGTGTTGTGTTTCTTATACGATTAGTATAATGCACTCATAAATTATCAATTCGTGATTTGTAATCAATAGAGTTACAAGACACCAGTAAGAGAGGTAATTATAATTTCACGAGTATAGAAATAATCTAGATTAAGAAACAAACTGAAACACACTTTGGTTGCCTTTCACAGAGAAGCTATCTACTCCATTGGGGCACATGAAAATATGATATGGATTTCTTTAATAGAACAACTATGTTATCTGACCCAGAAAGCTAACTATGCAATCACACTTCTGAAAGGGAAATCACACATACGCATCAATCATCAAGACATAGCATGGGTAGTTCAATTGCTGGTATATTCAATATGTTGTGCTTCACAATATTCTATTGTGAACTTCACTACTTCTTTCCAATAATGTTTGACTACTGCTGCCAACATCCATGTCCATTAACCAAAATCAAATTCATAAGAATAGAAATAGAGCATATGCAAAAATAGAGTAAATAAAGATCCCTAAGCAATCATATAATCGAAATCCTAAACTTCTATTATCTGAGAGAATCAAAGCTTCAGCTAGTTTTACATTTATACTAATGAAGTCAAATGTTAACACTAATCTATAAGGATGCTGACTTTTGTTGGGAAGTGGGCCCTTGCCACTTCAACAGGTCAACGACTGGAGTCTACAGTAAGTTGGCCTTTAATCCACACATCACTCTTACTCAAAACCTCAAAACATGAAACTATACTAACAACTCAACTCACATTCATTCATAAATGTTCAAGACATGGAAATAAATGACATTATTCTATTAAACTTCAACTCAATATATGTTCTACAATATGTAATGCTTCTTCACATGTTGTGATATGCTATCTCTCTATTACTTCCACCATCCTTGCCATGACTATTTAAATAGTCTTACTCGTGAAACACAAGGAGGTGAAATCTTTTACAAATAAAAAATTGCCAAATTTATATATTCGGTTACATATTTTAAACTTCATCCTCATGACACGAACTGTATGAGGATGAAGCAATAAACAAACTGGCTTAACATGGTCTTGCTATCACTTTGATGATTTCATAAGCACTCAACAATTATCTTGGACACGATCTAGAGCCAATCTTATGATACTTTGTTTCTTGTATTGGTACTGGATCGTGATAGGTGAGATTTGGTATATAGTGCCAAATCCGAACAGTACGCAATTGGTTGGTACCAGACTAGAACAGTCTATGATCGTTGGTATCCGATCACAACAGTGAATGGTCTATGCATATTGGATCTGAATGAAAGGCGTGCCTGGTCTGGATTCAGACAGTGGGCAATCTGGCACATAAGTACTAGACAATTGATCTGACATAGAAGTCATGGACTTCATCCAAAGGTCAAAGGCTACACATGGCAATTTTAAACATTAGTACATGAATTATTTAGTCTCCTAGATTAATAAACCACAAAATGCATGAATTCAATTGTACTTTACCTTATGACCTTATCAGTGACTAGAGGTAGGGTTCTTTATCATTGATCCAAGCTTAGGTAGGCCAAAAAGGTATAAATGTGGAGTGTAATATGGTAATGGGAATGTCAATTTGGAGGCTCAACATTACCCCATGCCAAAATCATAACATGTCCTCATGCAACTGAAACATACTCAAAAAATGTTCAAAACTTGAGACTCCATTCTCTTTACTCCTATGGGTCAATGATGTTGACAGCTGAGGCTTCTACTTTTAGCTCCCTTTTTATGACCCTAATGTATTTCAAGAGTCTTAGTACCTTCTTGATATTATTAGAAGTATCTTCATGGTCATCTTGGATTTGTTCGATGGTGTCCTTCATTTGCTCATTTTCCTTCTTGATATACCTATTCTGTAGTTAGTATTCCTTCACTTCTTGTTTGAGTTCCTAGTTTTGTTTTTGGAGTTCCCAATATTCTTCTTCATCTATTCTTTTGTCAAGGTCTTCACTGACCTTATTGTCTCTGGTTGGATGCATTATCTTTCCTCCACTTCCTCCCTCATCCCACACAAAGTAATAGTATCTTGTTCCTCAGTCAAGCTACAGATGTCATTCTGGGCTGATAGGTCTAGCGAAGGGGGGTAAGATCTATTGGGTCTTCATGTGTATGAGGACTGACAATTGATTTTCCTTTCTTTGCCATGCTCCTTGTGGTTATTTATTAAGGGGGTAATGGATCATAGGTTCTCACAAGATTCCTTTTATTCTTCTCTGTTTGTGGAATGGTTATAGGAGATTGTTCTATAGACTGTTCATCTCTACTCTTTTCTTTCCTCAAGTATTTTGATGTATGACCCCTCTCCTCAAGCGTTTTTGTTGATATCTCCTCCACTAATTCGGATTTACCTTTTCATTCTTGACTTTTAAGAGTCTTATTATCTGAGGAAGAGGGCGTTACTTGTTTACTAGCTTTATCCTTTACTTCTCTAGAGGATGATGGGGATGCCTTGCCATTTTTCTCCTTAGGTTCCTTATTTTTATCTGGAGCAGGTTGGGCATCTTCTACATGTTCATTTTTTGTGGAAAGGTGTTGAGTGAGGAGGGTTTTCCAACTAAACCCTCACTTCCCTATCTCATGTATAACTATCATTTTGATAAGACCCTGATGATAAATGTTAGTCTTCTTAGTTTTCGATAGGGATTTGACACCTCTTACCATCTTTCTCAGGCTCATCCATAAACAATATGAGAAGTCAATTTCAGTGCCTCCAAAGTGAAACAAAAGCCTAATATGATATAATAAGGTTACAGTGTACCTACCCTCACAAGTGAGGAATCGTTGAATACTAGCAAGCATTGGATGATATTCTTCCTTGATATAGTTTCTAGAAATCCCCTTTCTCCAATGAGGGTGTTGATGGTCTTCCTTCAGAAATCATTGTCACATTTATTTATTGATTACTACTCCTTTGAAATACTTGGCTCCTCTGCTAGGTAATCCCGTGGCTTCCCTTAAGGTTGATTCATTGATTGTTAGTTGTAGATTACCTATGTGAACAATCTATCCATCATAACTCTCAACAAATGCATGCAATACCTTATCATGACAACCTATGAATTTCTCTAAAAATGGAATCCATCCCTCTCTATCATACTTATCTCTACATAACTGGATCTCCTCAGTCTCCCTATAAATCTGGAAGACCGGTCCATGTCTACTTACAACCATCTTTATAAATCATAAGTGAAAACCAAGTTGTAGCGCTAAGGTTTAGTCAGCTATAAGTGTGAAGGTTTGGTACCAGATGTCGCAGAGAGGAGAAGGMTCTGAAAATGGAGAGAGATGGGTAACAGTAGGAAAATGGTGATGGCTTCAATAATTCRAATGGTGAGTTTAAGTAAAGATGTTGTGAAGAAAAATTAAGACAAGATGAGGCTCATCTAGATGACTTCGCCACCGAGATAAGCCATTTCATTTCTTCCCATTAGTGCAATGATGGGGATGGGACATTTGGTATCAAGAAATCATTGGTGTTTGGGATTGGAAATTGGACCCTTAAGTGACGAATTTTAGTGTTGAATCATGCGAGATAGATTCATGATGGTTTAAGGATGAAGAACGTTCTTGGTTTAGGGTCGTGGCTCATCATTACTGGGCATGCTCATTTCAGCTCATTCCCACATTCACACATTTGATGTGATTTTGTCCTCCCTGATCTTTTCAAGTGCTTATGTGGTGAGGGACTTGGTTAAGGTTAAGCATATGGGTATTAGGGAAGTGAAAGTTAGGTGCATGGTTTTAATACTAAGGTCATAAGATCTAGTATGCATTTTCATACGTTTTGTAGTTTTATAAGCAAAGGAAAATAAATAATAGCATGTTACCTTTTCTTTTACCATTGCATAACCAATACCCATAGCATATGCGACTGTCTTTGTATTTGAAGCTTGCAGATTGTCATAGTTCATATATTTAGGCTGGAGTTTTCTCGAAGCTTAGTATTGGAATTTCCTGTACTTTATGAATACTTCTGTATTCTATGCTTCTCTTGAGTTTCTTATTTTGTGTCTGGTTCTGCAGGGTTGTATGGTGAACAAGATGATCTCTGTAGATGAGGTGTGAGTCTAAAAAAGAGTCCTGAAAGGGGATCTTTGACCCTCCCCCATGCCAAGGATGTTGCATATCCTTATGCAAAAAGGCCCGACACACTGTTCACAATTGGAAGAAAATTGATAAGAGATGAGAAACCAAATCAAATTCCAAAAGTACATTTATCACCTAGCATATGATCCCATGCCTTTAAAAATTGAAATTTTCTTTCTTCTGATGAATTATTGACAAGGACAACATTCAAAAATGAAAATAGGGAGGTTTTTATATTTTTCCAGAAGAACAGATCCAACCTAGCTTTCTTTAGAGATTTTCTATCATTAGATGTTATATATAAATTTCACAGTATAAGTAGAGTATACTCCCTAGTCAAGGCTCCACTCTTAAGAAGTTTCCTTCTTAGATAATATAGGATTTAGATGTCAGACTGATAAAGTTGAATTAGGGTAATTATCAAATGGAAATTTGTTTGTAGTATTCATTTTGTTTGTTAATCTAGAGTTTGTATCTTATAAGTGTCAACAACAACCTTTGTTTGTAGTATTCATTTTTTATGAAAAAACTGAATTTTTCAATCAGACAAGTATAAATGAGACATTTCTCAACCAAAACCCATTGCCAACAAGCATGTTTCGTACTCTAGTGGGGTAATTGTCATAATTAGTGAGAGACATACCTTCCCCAGGAAGAATGCCCCATTGCCAACAGGCTTGTTCACTACCCTGATGGGTTTGCCTAGTCATAACACATACTGGTACCCGCTGCCAACATACTTGTTCAGTATCCCGACGGGTTAGTCTCTTAAACCCTTTTTCCATTAGAGGCTTATTTTACATTGTCACCTATTTTAGATTTTGCTAAAGAGTTCTTTTTCATGGTGACAGGGGAGGCTCGTCTGAGAACCCTTTTATAGGCTAGGATGGTATTGTGTTAGAAGATATATTCTCTTATTTGAATGTCTTTAAAGATTTGTGTGAAGGAAAAATAAACTTATGTATGCACATTTTTAGAATGATCCAGATGTATGAATTTTCTAGTTTTGTCCATAAGAGAATGACCTAAAGTTACCTAAAGGTACTGAAATATCCTCTTCCATAAAAAAATTCCTAGTGTGCCCATGATAGAGAGTGTTCGTATACTCATATGCTACTCTTTAATAAATATAATCCAATGATTATTTTTGAAGTCTAGTTAGGGTGAAATGGTTACTTATAGGCTAATATAATTTTATCCCTTTAATCATGCTGAAATACTAGATAAAGGAAACCTCTAGACTTTGAATTAGATTAAGCATGGTTCCTTTAACAACATAGGTAAATATTATGTCTTCTTTGTCAATCAACAAAACCAAAAGAAATTAAAATATTTCTTGTTGGCTAGAAACAAAACCAAAAGAAATTAAAATATTTCTTGTTGGCTAGCAATAGAACCAAAAGAAATTAGAAATACTTCCCTTTAGTCAACAATAGAACCAAAAGAAATTAAAAATACTTCTCTTTAGTCAGCAACAGAACCAAAAGAAATTGAAATACTTCTCTTTAGTCAACAACAAAGCCAAAAGAAATTATTCCTTCATAAGAGATGCCATTTGATGTTGCATTCAGCTCCTTGGTTCCATCTTAAGGGGTTACTTCATGGCTTGTAATAAGTATAACATTATTTTTCAATTAGGTGATCTGTCTTGATAGTACCGTATAAGGATAGACTTATGGTACTGAACCAACACAGGACTGCTGGTACCAAACCAGAACAAAATTTTTGGTACCGAATCAACACTGATGGTACCGGACCAGAACATAATATTGTTGATGCCCACAAACTGATGTTTTAGCAAGATTGTGAAGGATAAAATAAATTATAGAAATCTACTAACAAAAATAAAATGTGAAAGTAAAACAAAAAAGGTAAGAATCCATTGTTACCTTCAGCTTATTAACAAAACACAATCCACACCTATGTACAAAAGTTTAAAAAGAAAATCAATCAATCAATGTGGATTAGTAGGAAGATCTCCTTCCTTACTGATCACCTGCATATCTGAATTTTGTAGCACACTTGTCATAAATTCTTCCTTTGACAGGGGTTTGTTGTAGATTCTTAATCGGTTCCCATTCACAAGTAGGGGTGTTTGATGTTCATAAATTGTATTTATTCTTATTGAACCATTATCATAGACAATGTCAATCTCGTAAGTTCCTAACCAACGAGTAGTTAAATTTCCTTTAAAGTTCTTGAACCTAATGTCATACAACAAGGCCCAATCTCCCGGTTGAAATTTTTTCTTTTTAAGATACTTTTCATGCCATTTTGTTCTCTTCTCTTGAACAGGGTGGTTCTTTGAAGTGATTCTTGCCTGATTTCATCCATCTCATTAAGCTGCAAGAGCCTTTGTTGCTGAGCTTCGTCTAAGTTCATGCCAACTTGTATAGAAGTGTTGAAGGTTTTGATCTGGAATTTTATGGGGAGAAGCACCTGCTTCCCGTACACCAATTCGTAAGGTGTATGTCCTGTTGTATTCCTCCAGGTGATTCTATAAGCCCATAAGGCATCTAGTAATTTGTCAGCCCAATCCTTGTGGTGTAACTGTACTGTTTTAGTAAGAATGGACTCAATGACTTTGTTGGTGGATTCTACTTGTCCATTCGCCTGTGGATGATAAGGTGTAGATTTCCTGTGCTTGATCTGGTATTGTTCTGTAACTTCTTTGACTAGATGAGAGGTGAATTATTCCCCTGATCAGTCAAAATTTCTCGAGGTACAACAAATCTAGTAAAGATGTCATTAAAAAGGAAATCTACCACTGATTTTTCACTTGCGGATGGTAAGGGTTTTGCTTCAACCCACTTAGTCACATAGTCAGTACATACAAGTATATACTTTTTGTTTTTAGATGCAGGGTTAATGGGCCCTACAAAATCTAATGGCCATTTCTTGAAAGGCTCAATGACTACCTGGGCTTGAAGTGGCATTTGATCTTGTGCAGTAGGCTTACACATTCATTGGCATTCATTGCAATTGGATACATAAATTCTGGCATCTTTGAAAATATTAGGCCAATAATAATGAGATTGCAAAAATTTATAAGCAGTCCTCTTGTCAGAAAAATGGCCTCCACAAGGACCATCATGGAAGGCTTGCATAATATCATGGATTTCGTCTTCCCTTACACATCTCTTGATTACCAAATCCGGTCCTATTTTGTAAAGACAATCATCATGCCACATGTAGTTTGTACTTTGCTGAATTACTTTCTGTTTTTCTCTATGAGACAATTTCTGAGGCATCTTCCTTGTTACAAGATAGTTAGCTACATTTGCATACCAAGGAGTAAATGTAGAAATAGAAAACAAATTTTCATCAGGAAAGTTATCATCTACTGGTGCATTATCTCCTAGATGAATCATTCTAGATAAGAAATCAACGAAAACATTATCCTTATCGGGTCTATCAATAATATTGATGTTAAACTCTTGTAATAATAACATCCATCTTGTAACTCTAGGGTTTGTTACAGGTTTGTCCATTAGGAATTTGATGGTTGAATGATCAATGTGTACAAAATCTTGATATCGTGTAATGTAGTGTCTAAATTTATTGATAGCATGGAATACAACTAACAATTCTTTTTCTGTGACCGTATAATTAACTTCTGTTGGGGAAAGATTTTTACTGACAAAGTAAATAACATAAGGCATATGATTCTCTTTGTCCAAGAATTGCCCCCCAGGGCTGTGTTTGAGGAATCGGTACATATATGAAAAGGAAGGGACCAATTTGGTCGTCTTAATACAAGAGTACTTGAGAATTTATGTTTTAGAATTTCAAAAGATACTTGGCATTCATCATTCCAATTAAATTGAGCTTCTTTAGATAATAACTTAATAAGGGAATAACTAAGCTTGTAAAATTCAGAATGAATCTTCTATAGTAGCTAGCATGCCCTAAAAAGATGTGAACTTCCTTTTGTGAGGAAGGTATTATGATTTGTGTGATAATGTGAATCTTTGTGGGATCAACTCTCATTCCAGAACCAGAGATGTGAT
>SNQJ01S0179864.1:0-19474 GCA_010110895.2 Picea sitchensis | reverse complement strand
TGTACCTTCTTTCATTTGTAAGATGTACAACTGCCTCTCAAGAAGATTTTGTTTTTCAAGGACTTTGTCATACAAATATTTTCTAGTTTGTTCCACAAATTTGTTATTTTCTCCTCTCTAGTGATGTTAAATAGCATGTCATCTTCCAGACACAAACAAATGGTATTGAGAGCTCTTGCATCAAATCTTCCCAGTCCTCGTATGTCATGCTTGTTGGTTTCTTTGTTTTTCCCACCAACGCCTTTTGCAATCCTTGTTGCACAAGCAGATCTCGCATCTTGAGCTTCCATAGCTCAAAATTATTCTTGTCGTTGAATTTCTCCATCTCAAACTTAGAACTCTATGCTTTCGCCATTAGCACAAAAAATCACCCAAACCACAGCTTATACTAAACTGAGTCCTTCTAAAATGGAGGAATAATATTATATTCAAGGTTAAAACCCTAAAATATAATATTAATTAAAAGGTTTTACAAAACAAACCACATATATAAATCCTGTTAACAAAGGATATCCACCTCACCTTTAATTAAAACACCCTCCACTTATTTTAACAAGGGCTACATGGCAATTAGTCCCTGCCAAGTAAATTTGGAAATGAAGATGATAGTTAACACCCTATAATTATTGATTATGATGATTACTTTGAAACATGAATAATATGCTAACAAATGAGCTAGTTTCATAATCTTAAAAGAAATTAGCTTCTTAAAAGAATTCGACATGGACTCACAAGGGATGGAGAAAGCCTTATTGCTCCATGATGACACATAGTTTATAGATTTGTCATAACAACTACTGGACAAAATATCTTATCATGATTTTACTTTAATGTAGTTGCCATATAGTTTTGGGATTAACTTGAATTTCCTTCTAGTTAAGCTAAGCAAGCCAAATGCAAATCTTATTTAAAAAATAAAAAATAAAAATAAACATTTCATATTTTATAATATATATTTTAATATATATAATATTTTACTATCTTAACATATATATTATAAAATATAATATACATTTTAATATACAATATATTATAATATTTTGTGTTAACATATCTATATATTATAAAATATATAATATATATTGTAATTATATAATATTATAATATATATTTTAATACATATAATATTTTAATGTGTTAACATATATATTATAAAATATATAATATATATTTTAATTTATATAACATTTTAATATGTTATGATATGACATATATAAAACAAAACATCAACATCATGTTTGGATATGGAGATTTATATTGGGAAATGTAAATTTTAAAAAATGTTTTATTGTGGTGGTGTAATAAGTGCTACATATGTTGTACAACCAATTAGAATGTGGTGTTATTGATTATGCAATTAATTTTGAATATTAAAATACGTGAAGACGACAATAAGACTTGAAATATATTAACCAATTAAAGATGAGAAAAATAAATATTTTTACTATATAAAAAAAAATATATATTTATTTTCTTAAGTTAAACTTGATACATTTTACAAAACAAATTTAAAATATAAAATATAAAATTAATGTCAAATCAATAGCAAACTCATTGTTATAGTCACAAGCCTTTGGCAGGGACTAATAAGAGGTGCATTAATATAACAAAGGGAGGGGAGCAATGCCCGACATCGTCCTCCCCTTGCCATGAGGTGGAAAGAGAAGAGGACACGATGTAGAAAGGGAGGAGGGTGATGTCGGGCCTCCCCTTTCCTTATTATATTAATGTCCTTTCCCTCTTATATTAATGTGTTTTATGTTTTTCTTATGTTATTTCATATATGGTGATTGGAAAAGAAGGAAAATGTCTCGACATCACCCTTTCCCTTTCCTTTCCCTTTCCCTTTCCCTTTTTATGTTAATGTCTTCCCTCTTATATTAACGTGTTTTATGTTTTATATTTTAATGCTCTTCCCTTATATTAATGAGTTATATTTTGTATTTTATGTGTTACATGTTTTATATTTTGAATGTTATATGTGTTATTTTTTTATGTTATATGTTATATTTTTTTTTTTTTTTTTTTTTTTTATTAGTTTATTGTTGACTTTATGTTACATATTGGATATAGCACATAAATTTTAAGTCAACTATAAACTAATAGTTGACTTTTGATTTTTGTTTTATTTCAAATGTATAACATAAGAAATCAAAATATGTATTTTTAATAATAAAAAAAACTGTTTTTAACATTTGATTGGCTAATATCTTTCAACTTTCACGTTATTCGATGTATAAGCAATTAATAGACCTGCAATAACAATTAATTATATTTGACTATTAATGTATAAACAATTAATAGATTTGACTCAAAAAATTAGACCTCCACAGTGGCAGCTGCATACGCTGTGGTCCTAATGTTTGGTCTCTTTGGCCTCGCAAGGGTTGGTGACACGCCGACTCCCAGCCCCGTCCCTGGTGCGGGTTCCATGGACTTCGTTCTGACATATACGATGACCCTAGGACGAATGTATTGACTGAAACTACAGGTCACGCGTGAAGGTTTTAAATTGACTGAAATAATAGTATCGCGCCACCAAATTGTAAGAGTTAAAGCTTTGTAAGTCTTTAATTAACAGTTGGTGCGACTACTCGTTTCTTGTCATTTAACCTTCCCCATGGAACTAACTTCATATGGAATTAATTAGCGGTTTTACCAACGGAAGGAAGGAAGCCTAATAAGCCGAAAAAAAAAAGACTAAATATGATCCTAACAAGATGACATTGTACTTGTCATGCATTTGATGCGATGTAAGCAGAACTACGACTGTCATATTTTAATTACACCCTGCTTGAGTTATTTATGGCACTCTGTAACGTACGCCCTTGGGATCATCGTTCATCTGCTGTATGCATTGGCATTTCACCACCTCACTCTGATCACATGGTTGAGGTAGAGCTTTCCATTAACGTCGTTGATCAATTGGCGAGGTTTCCTATGACTGTTGTTTTCAATCTTTTCCAAGGATTTGGTGAGGTTGAGAAAATGCGCACAAATCGGCTGCCAACTTCTACGTGTGTTAACAACGTAGGAGGCTACCTGTTCCATGCAGGCCAATAAAGGTGTTACGCGCCGGTTTGGACCATCCTTCATTGGGTAAGATTCTCAAACAAAACTATACTTAGACCACTGTAGCCTAAACGGGAGATAGTCGCATCTTGAACTGCCTCCGTAATGATTTTCCCTTTTTCTGTTATTGGATGAGAATATCCTTTCTCCTTAATATTGGCCTGCAGAATTATTTCCCTTGGCCTCACAGTAGATATATAAGTGTGGTAATCGTGTTTGTTACGATAAAAATGCTTCCTGAGGAATACATTTGTTTCCAACAGTTGTTATTCTGCAAGGTCCTTTACACGGAGGTTTAAGTTGTTGCATCGGTAGTCTCAAATGCATTCGAATTCTGTCAAAGCTTATATACCCTCAGTCATTGTTTTGCCATGTAGTCTGGCTACTTTAGAGAAGAGTTACTTGCAACCTACCATCACTGTTCATCCAGTGGTATATCCGTCTTAGTGAACCTCAACAATTCAACACCGAGTACTCCTGTAGAGTAACGATGTGTTAATTTCTCTTCCCTAACCCAAAATTCCTTTGCGAGGGTTCTGCGTTAAGACCGGGGATTAAGATCTCCTCATCGTTTAAAACTCACCCTCTCTAATAGTCAATTTCTATTGTATTCTTTGTGGATATGGGTCGCATTTCCTTTATTTATAATATTGGTTCACATTAAGTCCTTGTGTTTTCATCTTCTGACCTCACCGTAGAGAGTCTGGCATTCTCGGGTTGCAAACCGCAATACATCCATGTAGGTTGAGGTAAAGTTTTCTTTATCAACGTATACGATTTGGATTCATTCAGGATTTACCCTAATCATGGATATATGAGTTTATTGCGGTTTATGTACTGTGCAAATACGGTAGTTAGAATATATATAAACTCGCCTCGTCTTTGAAGAAACGGAAATACACCTCATTTTGCTTAGGTCTAAATTTAAGAATCTTGTTCGATTTTGTACGGCTTTACTAACAAAACAAAATAGAACCATTGAACGTTGAGGGAAGTACAATAGATATAGAGCATTCGGTCCTATGATTTCAGACGCGGAGATGCAGCAGCATTTACTTGAGAGATGAGAGGTGAAGCTTCAGACATCATTTTTATCATCTGCAGTGCAGACATTACTAATCCCAGATAGTCCATGCCCAATTCATAGCGTGGAGATTCAATAACGGGAGAACTCGAAGAGAAAAAAAATGGCGAAATCTTTTACTTGTTTTTTAGTAATAAATAAAACATAAAATTAAGAGGTCTTTTGTATTGATGTGACATGTTTGTGTTATTTTTTAAATTCACCATTTTAATAGTGTTTTTATGTTGTGTTTACTATTTGTATAAAGAATATTATTGTGGTTACTATTTATGAGAATTCTTGTCTTTACCTTTGCTTATTCATTTTAGAAATTCAAATCGTGAATGTAAATGACATGTTTTTGTTATCTTTTCATTACCAGTTTTAATGGTGTTTTTTATTTGTAAAACTTTTATAAAAATAAAATTGTGTTAAAATTGTGGTTACTGTTTATGGGAAATCTTATATAAAAAGTGGGGTATGCATGGAAGTTGCATGTTTCTGTTAGCTTTAGACTAACACTCTAAATGCAAGCAAATACAAACACACATGTAAATACAAACAAAAAATTATGAACCTAAAGGTTAGATTAAAGAATATGAAAATGATTGATTTGTCATCTTATTCCCAATACACTACTAACACTTTAAATGCAAGCAAATACAAACACACATGTATATGTATGTGTTTTTCTTATAATAAATGGGTGGTTGTTTGGTGAAGTTTGTATGTCAATTGGTGGGTTTAATGATGTGGATAGCTTACTCTACATGTGAGTGAATAAATGGCCCTCCATGTTTCGCACTAGATGGC
Source organism: Picea sitchensis (assembly GCA_010110895.2). Taxonomy (NCBI): domain Eukaryota; kingdom Viridiplantae; phylum Streptophyta; class Pinopsida; order Pinales; family Pinaceae; genus Picea; species Picea sitchensis. The sequence continues at coordinate 14,526 of SNQJ01S0179864.1, read as the reverse complement.
AAAATGTCACCATTGGTATCTCGTTGGCTTTGTCTTATTTTTAGACTATGGATGATCCTAGTTAAGGGGGGACTTCTCTAAGGTCAACTAAGCTCAATGTATTATAATGTGAAGTGGAAGCATGAAAAAACTTAGTTTTATTGTAATTATCCAATTTAATGTATATGATTAATGTATTCAACTTCACTATTTAAAATAATCTACAATGCAACACAATGCTAAATAAAAACAAGTAGATCTAAGATTATGCCATGAAATTCAATACATTTGCTTAATAGATGTAAATGATTCAATCAAAATCTGTTTACAAGGTATTTTTTTCATAAATTTGAAACTTAGAAGAGATCTAAAACATCCTTCTTAATCAAGATATAACAATTGCAAATTGGGATTTAACTCTAGCAATTTGATTTAGATATTTACTAAGAAGAAGTAGATTTGTTAAATGAACATGTAACATGATAAGATCTGATTTTTAGGATGTACTATAAAAATAGAAGTTCAAATTTCAAAATAAACATCAAATACCCTCAACAAGAGATGAAGCAATGATTAAACTACGACAACATAAGTGAGATGTCTAGAGTTTTAAGCCTAGAGTCTTCCATTCCAAGTCTAAATCTGTGTAAATGATATTACATGAAGAGAATAATTTCCAAATCAAAGAGACCTGAATTTAAAGTCTTTGAGATGATTTCCAACCGGTAAAGAAAGAGACAAAAATTGTGTAAAACATCTAAGGTTTTAAGCTAGAAAAGTAGGCCGATTTGCATCTAACTCAACATGGTGATTTTAAATCTGGTACATGATTTTTTCGATGAGAAAATATTCAGATCTAAACCAAGAATAAATTTCATATTACGACCTTGAAACAAAGCAGACAAAAATGGCCCCAATCAAGCAAGACATACTAAGGTTTAGAGGAAATTTCCAATGATTCATTTGAGGAAGTGAGAGCCAAGCTTTAGGTATATTTTTAGAGTTTTATAGCTCAAACGCAATCTGATTTTAAATATTTTAAAATCAGATTGCATTTAGTTATACTAAGTTTCATTCAACATGTGTTCTTAACTTGGCGGGGAATTTGGTTTATATATGTACTGTGTTATATGTTATATTTTGTATGTTATATGTGTAATTTTTATGTTATATGTTTAATACGATTATGTTATATGTTATATTATTGTTATATTTTTTAATGTTATATGTTATTAATATTTTTAATGTATGTTATTAATATTATATTTTTTAAATGTTATATTTTATAGTGTTACAATATTTATTAATGTAACATTTTAAAGTCATTTATATGTTATTAATGTTTTATGTTGTTTTTTGTTTTCTTTCAATTTTATTTTGATTTTGTTTTTTTAGATTTTTATTTTTTATTTTTTAAATTGAGTTTTCTTTTAATTAAATTGAGTGTTTTTTATTAAAAATTATGTTTTTCATTTAGAAATTGTGTTTTTATTAAATAAAATAATTTTCATTTAAAAAATGGTTTTCATTAACAAATCTGTTTTTTTATAGAAAAATGTGTTTTTTGTAAAAATGTGTTTTCTTTAAAAAATAAATAGAAAAAATGTTTTTAGTTTTAAAGAAAAAAGCATGTATGTTAGAGTTTCTTTTTCAATTTATTTTATATATAATATAAATCTATAAAATAAAAATAAAATTGATTAATAAATAGAAATACCACTTTTAATTTATAAGCTAATTTGAAGTTCTTTGTTCGGGACATTACCAATGATTGGGGCAATTGTTTCAATTAAGTTGTGAATTTAATAACACAAAAATAAGAAGGGTGTTATGGATAGCGTACTTTTGGATTTGAGAGCCAATTTTATGCAATGGTATTGTTATCCAAGACAATGATAGGGTTATTTGTTTCAATTAAATTCGCCAATTTTAACCACCACCGCAAAGGGGTGCTAGTGGTAGCACCTTTTGTAGCAGGGGAGTTGATTTTGGTGTTTTTGACATAAAAAATATGGGTTTTGCACCCACGAGTTTTAGTTTTGAAGACGGTTCTCGTTAAATTAGCTTTGTTAGCCAAGAAGTTCATCGAAAAGATCCAATTGGTTCATCAAGTCATACAAGAACAATTAGAAAAGAGACAAATAGAAAAGTGGAGAGCTAGGCTTGACAAGCATCGAGAGTTGATCATCACTTCAAGTTGGTGATCAGTTTGGATCTCGTAAAGAACATCTTAAAGGTGGAAACTAACAAGTTCAAAATAATCAGAGTATGGTCCATTTAAAATTTTGGAAAAGATTGGTGACAATGATTTTCGGTTGGATTTACCTCCATATATGCAGGATGTATTCAATGGTTAATGTTGAAAACTTGAAAGTATATCAACCTCCTATGATCATGGATCAAAATGAGAATGTTCAAGTTCCTTCTATTGATGATTTTGCTCCTGAATATCTCAATGAGTTATGGGAATATGTTATTCTTAACATGAGAGTGAGGACTTCGCGAAGAAGTGATGTAGAGTACCTTTGTGTGGGTTTAAAAGAAATGCATCCAAATTGAAGCGATGTGGATGGAAGTGGAAAAAGTGAGAGTGCGCCTCACTTATTTTCTGAATGAAACCAAACTTTGGTGGTCCAAAATATTCTTAATGGGAGGAGTGATCGGGAGGATCCCAATCCAACGGTCATAATCTTTGCAAAAAATAAGTGCCCGGATTGCTTTTAAAATAGATTTGGAAGCATCCAAATTCCGATCCTATTCTTCCATTGCTATCAATCCGAGTTGTATCAATTTGTTGTTTAAAAAAAAAACTCACTCACATGGGTGGCACATCTCCCGATCTCTCAAGAAGTAATGTGGAAGTTAATTTTTTTTTTTTTTAAATGACTGAAAAGATATATTTTTTAAAACCTTTCATGAAGTGTTCCTATTTATGGATGGTATGTGGAATTTCATTCCCAAGAAGAAAAGAATAAGGAGGAAGATTAGAGGGATTAGAACCCCTACCTCCATGGAAAAGGATAGGATAGCACAACCAGCCATTGCACCATGCGCTTGGGAAATAATATAATGGGGGAGAATATTGTATTTGTGGAGGGAGAAGAAGCCCTTTCATTGGGAGAAGAAGCCCCCTCATTGGGAGAATAAGCAAGCCTAAGTTCCTTTTATTGCAAGAATAATCCATTGTTATCTTCTTAGAGAACATCATAGAGTGAATTATTATAGATTGAAGACTATTATTGATGTAAAGAAGTGAAATGATGTACTTTGCATCCTTTTGAATGGATTGGATCGTCATTTGAAGTGGACCCGAGACTTAACTCACATTGGTGAACTCCGATATCAATTTGTTGAGTATTTCCTATATAATTTTTAGTTATGTTTTTAAATTTAAGTCTTTAAATACTAATCATTAATGAATTATGCCAATTTTTAAACGTAATTGGAAGAAATTGAAGAACCTATTAATATAATCTGAATTAATAGTTTAAAACGAAACCTTTAGCACTAAATTTCAAATTATTTGAAGGCTAGCAGAGATAGAAAATCCCTCTGAAAGATAAAAACAACATTTAAAATTGACAGATGTATGGTTGATGTATGGAAATTGTATGGTTGTTTGGGTTGTGATCTAGAAGTAGATTAGTGGGACTGGGGAGTTCATGATAACTAGCCCAGTTCAATTCTCAGTGTATTCTGGTATGGGCTATACCCGAGATCCCTCAAAGTGACTTTTCATCCCGCTCCGATCAAAAATTAAGAGGTTTCTATCGTATAAAAATAAGAGTTGTATGCAAATTGTATAAGTGAGATTAGAGAAGCAAGTGACTATGTTAAGGGACAATCCCATTTGGGTTGGCCTGATGCTTTGGTAAAACCCACGCTAGGTTTCCAAACCCTCTCCAAGCGGTTGCCTTCTACCCAAGGTAGGAGAGTAAAAGGACCTTCCAATAGGACAATACCTAAGAACACCATATATGCATATTTTCTTATGTTAACACTTGTAAGCCACACATCCCTACCTCTTAATTGACAATTCCCAGTACAATATCAAGCACCTAGAGAGCTTCCCGAGGAGCATCCCCTTTCCTACTAACTTAAAAATGCCCTAAATGGTGTAAATTTGATCGTGTTGCAAACTTATAAAAACCTTTGGATTGTCTTTTTGTCAATACTTTATCTTTGCAAGTGCAGAAATTATTTTATTATTACAATTTTTAGTTCAAATATGTAGACCAAATATACATTTATAATCCAATATAAATTAACTTATTTACCCAAAACATAACATAAACAATTGAAAAACACCTATTTCCATTCATGCTAAATTCTTTTCCTTCGAGAAAATATATTATACAATAAGCGCCATTGGGAAGTATCGAGGCAGACTAGTTGTGGAAATTTATATGCAGATTCCTAGGAAGATTGCTCTCGAAATTACTCTAACCTAGAAAAACCATTTAAAACCCTTGTGATTTCTTGTAATGCCCAATGACACTTTCGCGATGTTAAAACATATAATCTCAGGGTTGACTGAGTATGCATAGATTAGTTAGTTGGGTGGTAGTGTTAGTTGTGGAGCCTAATTATCTTCACGATTCAGAGGTCCTTGCTCAGCCGTGTTGCCACCCATGGTATTTACACCCAGTATGTACCTCTTTGGAGTCAGGAGGGTACCCCTGCAATGGGGTCAGGGAATATCCAAGCTACAGAATTGGGGAGACAGCGGGCCCCAATGTGAGTTGGGCAAAGCCAGAAAAAATGCCTTGTAAATGTATGTTTTAATTTCATTTGTAAATTTGGACCGTTCATTATAAGATTCCTTGTGAGATCTAACGATAGAGATTATGTTAGGGTTTTTTCCCTAGAGGCAACCCTCTTTATATGAGAATGTATTGTGGCTATGGTTGATGGTGAATATTGTATTATAGAGATGGGATACGTGAGAGAAAGAAGATGAAGTTATGGTTTGTTGCATGGTTTGTATCCCACTTCATATCTTTGAGGATAGCTAATAAGGAAGGACATGTTCCTAAATGGGCCGTAGCCCACACTAGGTGAACTCCATATACATGTCTAAAGCTGTATTGTGTATCTTATATTGTTTGTTTCGCATTTTGTTTTTATTTAACCATAGCTCATTTTCCCTAACAAGTAGTTGATTTGGTCTTTTCTATTTATGGAAAGTTGTTAGCCAATTGTTAGTTTTGATTGTATCAAACCTCTAGGGTTGCTAAATCTATTATTAGAAAACTATTTAATATTGAAGGTGGAGTCATTCCCCAATGAGGGTTTTCTTTCGTGCTTTACCTCATATTTTGTCTCTTCTTATCGAAATTAACATGGTCACCGAACGGGTTTGTAAGACTTCCTGATGGAGAGAAGATAGATCATTGATTACTTATAAATCATGAGGAGAACACGGTCGCAAAGATGCGCAGAAATAAGAGCCAAAGCCAAGTTTGTTAAATTGAGGGTTTCAAAGAATAAACCTAGCCACTTCCATAAGGAGGAGGTGAATTAGGTTTTATTTTAATTTGGACAATTTTTCTATTTTATTCGGGAATAATGATCCCGAAAAAAAGTGTTGAGCAAAATTGTAAATTGTTTTGTTTTATGCATAGAGGTTTTTTGAATATTCAATGATCAACTTTGCTACATAATGAAATGCATAAATTTAGGGTATAGATGAAAGTTAAATGAGATAAAAAAAAAGGGTGATTGAGGATTAAAATAAAGAGACAAATGTAAAAAGAAGATAAATAAGGAAATAACCTTCACACATTTTCTTTCATTGATTTTTAATGAAGCTACATAAGTAATCAGGAAGCCAAGCAACTTTGGTTCTTGTGGCGAACTATGAGTTGAATCACTAAGGATGAAAATAACTTTGCAAGTCTAGAATGTTAGGAGACAATGGAAGTGGATTCTACCGAGCCCGATCAAATAATTTGCAAGTTATGACTAATGGTTGAAATAAGCTTACTGAGTGAGAAAAAAAGAAGAACAAGGAGAATACTGGATCCATGGATTTGGAGTGGATGGCTCTATTTTCAGGATAACAAGAGGAAGAATCTAATTCTGCAAAGCAAACTGGAGATATCCTAAATTACCTATCAGGGGATGTGACAAGGCAGAAATTTGTGACTTTCAAACACAAGAGGCATTAAATAGTCCATGACCAAAGTGATGGGATTTGTGAATGAACTCAGGATTCATGGAGAAGATTGAAGATAATTGGGCAGAAAAGTTCTTTGAAGTTTGTAAGAAATTTGAATGGTTGTCATTTCCATAGAAGAGATCAAAGATATGAAAAATTGTTAATCAGAATGTCGATGGAGTTCCTCTTGTCCCATGAATAAAGTCCAACATGGAAGAGGAATCGCTGGAACATGCTTTCAATACCGAGACATTCATTGGTAGAAGTGGGGTAGATGAACCATGGGTGAGGTCAAAGTGGGAAGCCAACCATCAGCGGAAGGGAAGAACAATCAGAACAATCAGAAATAGGCCTGACACTCTCAAAATCAGGAGGCTGATGAATGGAACAAATCTGGTCCAATGTTACTAGTGCAAAAAATATGCCACTGAGGTAGTCACAGGAAAGAAATAGTCAGATTTGGGAACAGGGAAAAGATAATATCTCCAACACTGAAGAAGAGACATTTAACACAATGTTCATTTCATGTCAAATAACTAAAGAAGATCACAAAAAGGATCTTTGGTTGCTGGACAATCGCTGCAACAATCACATGATAGGAAACAAAGAATTACTTTTTAGCAGTGATAGTTCTATTCAAGATGAAATTACTTTAGAAGATGATTTTCATGTTAAGGCCTTAGACACAAGTGTTTTGTCAGTCTTAACAAAGAAAAATGAGAAGAAATACATTCATAATGTCTTCTATGTACCCAATCTTAGATATAATCTAATAAGTACAAGACAATTGAGTCAAAATGGTTACGATGTCAGACTCAAGGACTCTGCATGCACTATATTAGATAATCCACCTAGTATAATACTTTTTGCAAAGGTTCAAATTACCAAGAACATAATCTTTCCATTAGATCTAAGAAGTGTAAACATGTCACAGTCATATGCACAAAATGTCTCAAGCATAGATGAGACTTGGTTGTGGCATCTTGGGTATGGTCACCTACCTTTTAGGAGTCTTAGTCTCTTGCAAAACCAATCGATGATTAAGGGACTACCTATATTGGTCTCAAGCCAGCCACTTGTAAGAAAGTTACATTCTTGAAGCTTATCAAAGAGACAATTTCCTGTGCAACCTCCCTACAAAGCCAGGCATCTAGAACTAGTTCACCTGGAGACTTAGAATTGGACACATGCAGGCTTAAGTCAAGTAGAGTTTTGTTTTAAATGGTGGTGGTGGTTTTATGTAAGTTTGGGTATATTTCCTCAAAAACAAATTTAATACATTCACAAAGTTCCAAGAACTTAGTATGTAGCGGAAAAAGTGTAAATATGTCAAATTACTTCAGTGGGATAGGAAGTGTGACAAAAGAGACTGCAATTTTGTAGACAACAAAGGAATTAGAAGGAAGCTTACTGAATATGAAGTGAGAATAGAGGTGGTGGGAAGAAGAATGAGACCATCATGAATATGGCAAGGAGAATGATCAAAGCTAAAGATTTGTCTAATGATTTTTGGGTTGAAGATATTGCTTGTTCAGTATACATATTGAACAAATCTCCAACAAAAAGTGTGAAAAGATAAGTGCCTCAAAGGGCATGGAACCACCAATTCAAAGTGTCTCTCACTTAAATATTTTGGTTGTATAGCTTATGCACATGTCCCAGAAGAGATAATAAGGAAACTTGATAGTAGGAGTGAAAAGTGCATTTTCATTGGGTATAGTGAATAGTCCAAAGCCTATAGACTATTTAATCTAATCTTAAAGAGAAAAATTTGGTGGGCAGATCAAATTAGCAGGGGACAATCTTGGTGTCCGAAAATGGGGCTCAATGGACAGGTGTAATCCATTACTCCAAATAGATTAACAGATGGAAAGCTTGGGATGACAAGTACCTGAACCAAGACTTCCAAGTTTATAGGTGCAAAGAAAAGAAGAACATACCGAAAATAGTTCTTCTTCAAGCAATGAGTCAGCGAGTTCTGTGAAAAATCAGAAAACAAGGAGCTTGTGGGAAATCCATGAATAGTTGGATGACATGAATTAAGAAGCTCACTTTTCCTTATTTTCCTATCAACCTACTTATTTTGAAGAGATGGTGAAAGAAGAACATTGGGTAGAGACCATGAATGAAAATATTGAAGCTATTGAAAGGAATGAGATATGGGATCTTGTTGATCTCCCAACAGATAAAACAACATTGAATTGTTAAGTGGGCTTACAAGACAAAATTGAATGAGAAAGGTAAGGTAGAGAAATATAAGGCAAGGCTATTTTACAAAGGGTTTTCTCAGTAACCTGGTATTAACTATGGTGAGACCTTTGCTCCAATAGAAAGCTTGGATACTATTAGAGCTGTGATAACCATTGTATCCTAGAACAAATGGCTAGTTTACCCAGGATGTGAAGTCTTGAACAGATGAAAATTTAGAAGAAGAGGTGTATGTAGATCAGCCACCAGGATTTGAAGTATAAATGCAAAATTTTCCTAAGTTAAACAAACTAAAAGAAAAGAAAATATATGGCTTGAGCAACTCAAGACAGTACAATGGTGTCTTTATTTGCTGTAACATTGGGTTGTAGGAATGAAAATGTTTTTCCATTATTTACCACCAAATCAGATCAACAATTAAAAATTCTTATAAGTTTGTCTTTTTATGTTGATGAAGCAGTATATACTGATAATTTTATATTTGGATGATTTTAAGTACCATGAAAAGTGTTTTGAGATGGCCCGACTGGTCTCATAGAGGATTACTTTTTGGAATTGAAATTAGCAATCCTCAAGGCATTTTTTCATATATCAACAAAGGGTATGCATAGATATCTTAAAAGGGTTCATGATGGACAAATGAAACCTGGCATAACACCCTATGTTGCTGATTCTTGAGGGTAGAATTGTATGAAACAATTTGTCATTTTAAACATATAATCCAAGTGTTATATTAATGAAGCATTTTCATCCAATAATTGGAAGTAAATAAGCAATGAACAAATGAATAAACATACACCTACGATTACACCAATGTTTTCATTGGAAACCCAAATGTGAGAGAATAAAGATTTTTTTCTTATATGTCTTGAGAGAATTACGTGCTGTTTCGTTTACCTGTAAGCGGAAGGGAACCCTTCCTGGTTTTGCCGGATTTGGCACGGGAAACAACTCCCAATTCTCGGCTGCAACGAGGAAGGAAGTTACAACCCTATGGTACCGAACACAACCGGAGGAATTGGCTACAACCACACGATCTTGCCCGTCTTATACCATGGAAGTAGAGGTAAGATAAGTGGACATGGGCGCAGTAGCTTTGTGGGGCTCTGGATTGTAAACGTAATGCGCAATAATAATTTTGAACCATGCATCAACATGTGCCTCAACTTTTGTATAAAACAGAGATTAATCAACCATTACCAACACGTACCAAATAACTGTAATCAATGACCCATACCATAGAAGCAGGTGCGGCATCAAACCATGGTAATGTACCAATCATGTGTCAACTACAAACCAAACTATGCCTCAACAATATGTACCAACATCAACTATACACCTTATGTATGTGCCAGCTCATCAACTACTTGTCTCAACCATGCTCAGCATGTACCTCAACCAAAACCCTCATCATTTTCATCAATGTCAAATCTGATTTGTAGCTGCAGTAATAGACACGGTGTATGATCCATTCACGAATACTTCATGGCAGAAACAACGGGGGCTAGCATTTTCATCAAACTTTCTTTGGTCTCACATGCCTAATTTTGGAATAGTCAACAAACCTAACCGATCATAACTTTGTACGTAATGAGATAGGCGGTACATGTTCTTCAATATGTTTTATGCATTTCCTTCAAGTTTCACTACTTTAAACCTCTCAAAAAAAGAGTTATAGAAAAATGGCATACCTTGTTGTGAATTATGGATTATTCTATAGAACGACCTTGTGGTGTGCCCCTCATGGAATATTTCTTGAATTGATCTGACTATTATAACATACTACATAACCTAACCAACACATTTGGTTTCAACAATTTGGATTTTATTAGAAGTTATGACGTTTTCGGCTTGTTTTTGACTAGTTTTGGGATAGCCACAAACCCTATTTTCGTAGGTGTAACTCCAAAATACAATGACCACAAGCTGAATGTTTTACCACAAATACTTGGATATGTTTTCTCAATGTCGAGCAATTTCAGATGAATCGATATATAAAAAAAAAATTAGCGAAAATGGTGAGATGACACGTAAATAACATGTAAAACCATCAAAAAAATTTATCCTTGCATTTCAACCTTTTTTTTTTTTTTTTTTTTTTTTTTTCATCTTTTTTTTTTTTACCTCAGACACCTATAGATATTCAATAACAATTGTAATTCAAAATGAGAGGAGGTCTTGTCTCTTGTTTATTATCTCCAGTAGCTTCGAAACATCTAGGTCACTTGGCCCCTTTTCCTTATTTTAGGGTTAACCCACTTCTGAACCTCCATTAATTTATATTGAGCCATTTATTTTGTGTGTTATATTTGCATGCGCTGTGTTACCTTTTAGAATCTCTTCACTTTGACTAGACCTTTTGGGGCTTCAGATGACATATGAGGGTCTTCAAACAGTAAAGGCCATAACTCTCAAGCGTGAGGGTTATGTGGCGTTCCACATACCACCAATGGAATGACATGTACTACTTTATAAATAGTATTATTTGAAATATATCATAACTCATACCATTATCATCAAACAAACATGGATTCATTACCAAACGCGGATTACTCCCAACTTCTCATGGCCATAACTCTCTAGTGAGGTTTATATATGGCGTTCACATATACATCGAAAATGGAATAGTAACACCTATCCATCTTGGATAGTTTACCTGAAAAAATTCATCATCTCATTTATTCCACAATTAAGCATGGGTTCTCTTACTCATAAAGCGTCTTCAGAGTGAGGGCTTTCAACATAATTGGACCACTTTGGAGTTTATCCATCTTTACTTCTTATCAATGACAAGACAATAGTAGGTCATCTTTACATCAAACAATCTTGGGTTCATGACCCAAACCTTTGTGCTAACGAAATTCACTACCAGACTTTCAAGGGTTGACATCAATGACAATGATATTGCAATCGCTAACCCCTTTGGCATTGATGGAAACAATGCGTTTTAATACTGGAATCATATAACTCATGCTCCCCTTGGAACCATGCTAACTGTCCTCGTATTTGAGTAGGTTCCTCATCCTCAAAAATACGATAAATCTTGCTCCCGGAACCATGCCTTTGTCCTAAAATGTTTGATACATCTCTCCCCACTTTGTCATCAATGGCAAGGTATGTTTCCATCCGGGGCAACTCCCCACGACTGATATTACTCTTATGGTGCTTCCCTCATCTAAGACATAGACAGCATTCAAAAGAATTAAAAAGTTCATTTTTGGGTAGAAATAGTGCTGTGAATATTCAAAGAGCTTCCGGAAGTGGTTTTGTAAAGATATGTACCATGTTTGTTGCTCAACTAGAATGTTCTTTTATAGCTTGTTTTAAGTAGAAAGTGATGCTGATTGGAATGTGCTTAAGTCTTGGAGTGCATCAGGGTTTTGAGATCTGATGACACTTGTATTATCACAATATAACGGAATGAGCAAAGTATATTATTCAACTGTATGTAATTAATAAATTTGTTTCATCCAAGAACCTATGTACAACATGTTGTTCTTTGCAATATACTCTACCTCGTAGATAAAGATATTGATGATTTTTTTTCTTTCTTAACCAGTACAAACATTCACCCTAAGAAGTAGAATGTTATCCCTTGAATTACTTTGTCGGGTCATAAATACAAACACACTTTAATCACACTCTGTGAAGGTAAGGTCTTTTTCCTTTTGGATTACCATAATCCAAACTCTTGTATTCCTTTGAGATATCTGAAAATCCTCTTCTATACTTGCTAATACGTGATTTCTTTGGTCTTGAAATGGTGCCTCTCCATGTACTGTTATACGGTCTGAATGTTGTCACATAGTAGGTTTCCAATCATTGACTGTATTGCCTTTAATTACGTATACCCGAGATCATCATATTTGTTCATGGTGATATAGCGGTTATCTTCCATTAGAACCTCTTTAGCATTTCGTTGATATACTTGGTTTGAAATAAAAATTCATGGTTGCTTTGACATATCTGAGTTCGAGAAGAAAGAATGATAGTTCTTCAAGTAGCGACATTTCAAATTCATTCTATCATCATCACTACCAAAAATAATATCATCAACATAAACTTCAATTAATAAAATATTACATGACTTACCTTGATGTAGGGTTGTTATTACGCACTTCCGTTTGAACCTTGCACGATTTGGGATTACTTATCGATCACGGAATACCACCATGCTTTGGGATCATGTTTTAGACCATACAAGGCCTTCTTTAATTTGCATACATGATGCGTGTTCTCGACAAATGAAATCCTTTGGTTGTTCAATGTGAACTTATTCTTCAAGTTCCTCATTGAGAAAAGAATTATTTATGTCCATCGATATACTTTAACATTTTTTGAATGCATGGCTAAAAGAAGCCGGATTGCTTCCATTATGGAAACAGAGAAAATGTCTCTTCAAAGTCGATTCTTTCAATGTGTGCATATCCTTTGTACCAATCTAGCAGCTTTGTTCCTTGTAACTTTGTCCATCTTCATTCAATTTATTCACGAAAACCCATTTTGGTAGTAGAATTGCGTTCTTATTCTTTGGTCTTGAACCAATTCCCAAGTGTCATTTTTCTCTATTTGATCCAATTCTCCATCCATGGCCTTATTCCAAAATTCATCCTTGTTGGATTCTTAATGAGTTTGGTTCAATTGTAGATAAGAGTGTTGAATGTGTTTAATTCGATAGACGGATTCTTCTAGTCTCAACTCCTACATCTTTGTTTCCAATAATATGATCGAAGGATGATTCTTATGTATTGGTTACTGGTGTCTTTGGAATGCTATATTACTCTTCCTACGACCAGTTCTCTTCATCTTCATCTTCCTCTTCACTTCTTTTCATCTTCTTCTGAAAAGTTGTCCCATTGATTTGTTTTCTTCTTCCTTTGATTTTGATGCGCTTGTTTCGTAGACATTTACGTTGATGCTTTCTACAACTTTTTCAATCTTAGATTGTAACACTTTTATGATTTCTTGTATGAGTAACCAACAAGTATTCATAGGTCCTACAGTCAAACTTTCCGATGCTTCCATCTTCTCTTTTGATGTATCATTTGCTTCCAAAACTACGAAGTGTTTCCTGCATTGGTCTTCCTTTCCATAGCTCGTAGGGAGTTTTATGAGTGTTGTTTAGAGCATTAATAATAATAAGTAATAATCTATTTTTAAGGAGTCCACGACCAAACTAGCACACCAAATTGGTGTATGGAGACCCTTGTTTTGTGGGACAAAGGGACCCCCCTCCGCTTGACGATTCAGCGATGCAAGTCTGAGTTATACATACCCTACCCTCACGGATTTGAACTTGTGACCTCTTAAGTTCATTCAATTTATTCCTGAAAACCCATTTTGTGTCGATCACATTCTTATTCTTTGGTCTTGGAACCAATTCCCAAGTGTCATTTTTCTCTATTTGATCCAATTCTCCATCCATGGCCTTATTCCAAAATTCATCCTTGTTGGATTCTTCAAAACAGTTTGGTTCAATTGTAGATAAGAGTGTTAGGTGTGTTTGTTCCGATGAACGGATTTTTCTTCTAGTCTCAACTCCTACATCTTTGTTTCCAATAATATGATCTGAAGGATGATTCTTATGTATTCGTTGCTAGGTGTCTTTGGAGATACTTTATGAACTTACTCTTCTACTTCTGTCGGATTCTCTTCATCTTCATCTTCCTCTTCTACTTCTTTTTCATCTTCTTCTCGAAAAGTTGTCCCATTGATTTGTTTTCTTCTTCCTTTGATTTTGGTCTGCTTGTTTCATCAATTGTTACGTTGATGCTTTCTACAACTTTTTTCAATCTTAGATTGTAACACTTTTATGATTTCCTTGTACTTGAGTAACCAACAAGTATTCCTTCGTCCACACGAGAGTCAAACTTTCTCATTCTTCCATCTTCTCTTTTGATGTATCATTTGCTTCCAAAAACTCTGAAGTGTTTCACATCTGTTGGTCTTCCTTTCCATAGCTCGTAGGGAGTTTTATCAGTGTTGTTTCTGAGCATTAATAATAATAATAATAATAATCTATTTTTAAGGTCACGACCAAGCTAGCACACCAAATTGGTGTATGAGACCCCCTTGTTTGTGGGACAAGGGACCCCCCTCCGCCCAGCGATTTCACTGGTAAAGTCTACGAAGGTATACATACCCTACCCCCCTCTGGATTTGAACTTGTGACCTCTTAA
>SNQJ01S0179863.1:0-11270 GCA_010110895.2 Picea sitchensis | reverse complement strand
AAAACCTTGGTCAGAAAACTTGATCACTTGCAATTTTAAACTGGGCTGTACCAACCATCTGTTTATTAGGTTGGCATCGATTTCCTTCAATTGTAAAATTTCAATCTGAATCTTCTTCAAACCTTCTTTGCAGTCCAACTGTTATTTTTCAATGTTTATCTGCCCTAGTGACTCAGAGTAGTCATTTTTTTCAATGCCTAATGCTTTCTTATCCAAAGAATCAAAGATTCCTTCACAATCATCTTTGATTTCTTTAACTATATTCTTGCTCTCAGACATATTTGTTTCTGATACCTTGAGCATGATGTATCCTTTTATTTGTTCCGTGACAGAGAGCTTTAGATTTTTTGTCACCTCTTTATTCCTTGAACATGCAACCTCTTTCTGGAAAGTATTCCTTGCTACTTTAGCTTCCTTTTCTAGTAAAATAATATTATGAAGAGATTTTCTTACCTCTTGAAAGTAATTATGGATGATCCCTATTTTGGAAATCAGTCTCTACTTCTCAGCTTCTATATTTGTATGTGTTTCCAGTGAGAGGGTCTGGAAATCCTTTAAATATATAACCCGACCTTCCATCAAATTTAACTTAGCATGTAACTTCTCTGCATGCTCCTTTTGATGAGCAACCTGCACCTAACTTGCTTGTATCCTCTGGTTCATTTCATCCAGGCTTGATTTGAGTGGTTGAATTTCTAGCCTTTCAATAGCCCTGGTCTACTCCAAACTTTTACTCACCTCTTCTCTGATGTTCTTCTCAACATTCTTTAATTGATCCTATAATTGAGATATCATGTTATTAATCTTCTTTATCCTCATTCTCATATTTCCCATGGTAAAAAAATTTGTTGTTTCCATGGCTCCCATGGAACCTGCTATCTCTATGGCGATATCCTCTTCCTCCAAATTTTGTCCATCTAGCAAGACTTTATTCTTTTTTACCATACTCCCCTCCTTCATATACATCTCTTGTTTTAGGAAATCCTTCCTCTTTCTTCTGAAAAAATAATCAGAAGGAGGAATATCATCTATGGAGATAGAGGTGAGGTCATCAACAAATAGGGATCCTGTCTATGGGAATCCAAATGCAGACTATAAGGGGTTTAAGGAAGCTATGGGACTTCCTAGCTCTGTAGATCCTTTCCCTCCTATTGCCTTAGGCATATTGACATCAACACTAGGTGATGAAGGGGGAGTAAGCTTACTGGACTCGGGAGGTATCCCATACCTCCTCTCTGCTTTTGTCTCTGGTTTTTTCGTCTGTAAGGCCTCTTTGTTTTGTGGGGGCCTTTCAGTATCCTGTGGGACTTTTTCAGGATTTCCCTTCTCCTATGATTCCTATTCGAAGCCTGGGGGAATATTTTATTATTCCTGGGGAAGGTTGATTGCTTCTCCTTGTAGTACTTTGGGAAGAACACTCCGTCTATGCTTCTGAAAGGTCCAAAAGCTAGCTTGCAAGTCAGATGACAGTGTCTGTACTCATTCTAACACCTCTTTATAAGTCTTAGTCCCTTTGAACATGTCATCCCAAGGGGACTCCTCATGTTCATATGCTTTCATATTGCAGTGGGCCATGTGTTTCCCCACTAACTGGTAAGGATCGTGCTTCTTGTGCTCAAGGTATACCAATTTGACCCCCTCTAGTGCTGTTGCTTCAACCTTGGAATGACCCAAGTTGAGAAGTGAAAATTTTCCAATCTAAAAGGGAAAAATAGGCCAAGATTTCTTTTGAGTTGTCTTTAATTCTATCCCAATTCCACCCATTACTATTTGATAAACTACCTCCCTACACACTAGTCTTTGAGGGAGGAATTTTGAAAGCGCATGTGGAGGAATCGAACATCCAAAAACTCTGATGTAGGAGAAATTATCCTCTATAAACCGGTCAACAATTGCCTGAAGGCTCCCTATGACCAACTTTGAAATGTGGGGGGGTGCATAGTCATATAGCATCTGGTGTAGTGGTATTACCACGAAATGACAAATCTCATAGAATGAATATTTGGCATTTTATTCCCAAAGTTTAGAATGATATTCATGAATAGGCTCTAGGTAAGTCGGATTCCAACTCCAATTCATCAAAGGGAAAGGAGTTGAGAATAATATAACATCCATGATGTATGCGGACATATAAAAGGCTTATGTTTGGCCTTTTGATCTTGAAGTCTGGTACTCCATAACCTCTCTCGCTATGTTATCGGATAAAATCTTATACCAATTGAAGCTGTAACCTTCTGTAACCTCATGCAAAAGAGGTACCCATTCTGCTAGGAGGTGGGTAGGACTTTATTTACCAAAACGCCTACATAACATCATTGCCACATAAACCATATACTCATTTAAAGACATTGTGGCGTAAAAACCATGTGTGCCAACCCTCAATTTTGCTTCGTTTCTCCACCAGTCTTTTATTATGTCAGGATACGTTTGGTCTGACTCAAAACATTCTTTCCTCTAAAACTCAGTGAAGAAATCTTTATTATAAATGTAGTTGGGATAGGAATACAGTTTATACATTACTTATAATTGTCTGAAGGATTTTATGGAATCGATGGCATGAGGTATTGTATTAGAGACAACATCTCCATCTGGACTCGAGACCTCTGCAACTTCCTCATTTTTCTTGGTGGCCTTCTTGAGTTCCATGGTGGTTATACTGGACTAGAAACCTATTTACAAAGAAAAGTGTATGAATGAACTTCGACACACAAGACCTTTATTAATCTCTAAATTTGTGCTGTAGCAAGCGTATTGATACCATTGATGAAAAATAAATGATTTAATTTGAAATATATGCTTAGAGATACGAACTCACGTCAAAAATATTTTCATTTACCCGTTATTAATACTGTCGTATATCGACAATTTCGAAACTGAAAACCTGAACGTCATTGCCTTCCTTAATTCCCGAAAAGAAAAATGTAGCTTAGTCATCATTAATCATATTTTGAAAATAGTTTAATCTTTTAATCATAGGGTTTTTTTTAAAGAAAACACGATTTCACATTTCAGAACTTCAGTTATCTTCTGTCAGGGGATATGTCACAAGTGAACCCTGGATCGCGAAATTGCAATGGGATTAGAGAGGCACTAATCATTTGTATTAAAAAACTTTAATTAATCATGATTAGTGGACAATTATTTTTTTAATTTTTACTTTTCGGAAAATCGGGGACTGGGAGTTCGAAGGAGAATAGTTTGAAAATGATTTAGCTGAGAGAACACTGAATCGCGAAATACTAAGGGAGAGATAATTATGTTTAGGGATTTGATTAATTATGAATTAAAGAGTGCATTGTGGTAAACAACGGAAAATGTACTGTTCATTTCTTCCCCCTTTTTACTTTATATTTCTTAATATTTTGAAATGGCTTCGGGATTTTGGCACCGAGAAAAAAGGATATTTGAATATCACACCTCAAGAAGAAATGAATTTCGAAACCTGAAAAGGAATGGGTGGTTTTGACTCCCTTCTATTTTGGACTAAGGGTGGCTCCATGGCTCAGGAAAAGATGAAGCTTCATTTTTAAAGGGTGGAAAAATTTAATCTCTGTGTCAAGAGTTGGGAGGAACGTCCTTGGTCTGCAACCAGTTGGTGAATGTTTACTTGCAAAGATAAGTGATCTCTATGTTTTCTGTTTAATGTATTCCGCTATGTATTTAATTATCTCTGAGATATGTATTTTAATGTGCATGTTTGCTGGTTACTTTTTGTGCATGACACGTTGTTTATCTCTTTTATGATGTGGCATGGATCTTGTCTTATGCATGTGGTGTGCATGCTCCTAACATTGTTGAGAAACCCTTTGCCTTCAAATTAGATATCAGAGAACTGAGTCTTTGGACTGCAACGTGCCTAGCCTGTGGGTGGTTGGGTGTGTTGCAGCCTGTTTAAGTGGCGTAGCTCAGCCTCTGGGTGGTCGGGTATGTTACAGTGATTCTGACATTTACTGAACTAGTTGGTCAGGGATGTGGCCGAATTCAAACATTACAATTTGAATGGATGAGAATCCTGGCACGAATACCGATGGCATATTCGCGCATCATGGCTTTATGGTTTAACATATTTCATACAGATTATTGTAGCAATCATAAAGGCTATGACTAGACTAAGTGCGTGTGGAAAATGGACTAGGATTGCATCTGGATTCACTCTCCCTCCGACCACAAAGGGGTCCCCGTCACATTTAATGAATGTCTTTAATGGACTCGTGGCTCTTCTGATCCTACGCTGCCGAGTAAGAAGTTCTGCACCAAAGTAACACTTAGTCAGAAAAATGAAATACATGTCAGAGCACAACAATGCACACTCCGACTTTATTAACTGAATTCAAAAAAATTGCAAAAAATTCAAATCTAACTACCATACATGCTCTTTTGGACTAGAGAAACAGTCCTTTAGCTCAATTCTGAGAAATATAAGGTTTTAGGTGAGTTCCATTCACCCATCCTAGCCGAAGTATACCATCCAGTTGCATGAGTATTGATTCTCCAGAGGGTCGGATCTCTGCAACTATAAATGGTCCCAACCAATGCATGCACAACTTGCCTGGATGTTTCTGGTATCGACTGTCATAAAGTTGGACCTTATATCCTTGCACAAATGTTTTAGTATTAATGTTCCTGTCGTGCCAAGATTTCTACCTTGCTTTCTCAATTGATTGATGAAATTCTACTAAAATCCTGGTATCATCAAGTTCTTGCAACTTTGTAACCCTCTATGTGACTTATTCATCCTCTGACATGTTTGTAATCTATGCAATGTATAGACTCGGGGTAATGAACTCTGTAGGTACTACGTACTCTTTCCCATAAACTAATTGAAATGGAGTATACTTGTGTATTTTCTTCATGGTTTTCCTGTAAGCCCATAAAATTGTTGGGACTCTGTCATCCCAATCTTCCCTATTTTCACAATAAACCTTCATTAATCCTCTCTCCAGAATATTGTTAAACGCCTCTATTGTGCCATTGGATTGTGGGTGGTAGGGGCTACTTTTATGATGTTGGATTAAGAACTCTGTTGTAATATTTTCTATTGTACTACTAATAAAATGACCACCCTGATCACTAGTCAGACTCCTAGAACATCCAAACTGAGTGATAATGATTTCAAAAATAAACCTGGCAGTAGTATCGATCGAACAATCCTGAACAATTGTTGTCTTAGCCCATTGTGTAAGATAATCAGTTGTGGTAATAATATACTTGGCCTTTGAGTTCTTAACCGTGGGGTTGATCGGTCCAATAAAGTCAATCACCCACTTGTCAAATTCTTGCAGAGCTCTAACTGGATGAAGAGGCAATTCATCTCATTGTGATGGCTTGCCTACTCTCTAACAAATGTCACCAAATCTAGCATACTCCTTCATATCCTTGAAGAGTGTGGCCCACCATAATCCAGCTTGGAGGAATTTTCGCACAGTGGTCTTTCCTCCAACATGGCCTTCTGTAACTCCATTGTGGCACTCTCACAGTATGTTCTGTATTTCGTGGTCTAAGAAACACCTCCTGAGGATACTATCTAGGTCCAACTTATACAATTTCCCACGATCAATTGATAGTCCGCTACTTGAACTAGCATATAGAGTTTATGAGTTGTGGAGTACGTTTCTGGGCAGGCCCCTGTACCTAAGAAAACTACTATGTCTTCCAGGTATTATGGTACGACATCAACCCAGAACAAGTCTGCATATGGGAGCTGATCATCCACTGCTCCACCACTTTCTCCTGACTCTAATATGGACAGGTGATCAGGGCCCACGTTTCATCTTCTTGGTTTGATGATCATCTCAAATGAAAATTTCTGAAATAGTAACAACCATCGACAAATTCTTCCTTCCAAGACAGGATTGTTAACTAGATATTTTAAGGCAAAATGATCAGTAAAAAAATTGAAATGAGAGCCTAACAAGTAATGTCTAATCTTCTATAGAGCATAAAACATAGTTAAACCCTCCCTTTATGTGGTTGTATAGTTACGCTCAGCTTGTGATAGCTTCCTGCTAGCAAAGTAGATGGGATTATCCATGGTTCCACCCCCTGGTTGCGCTAAGATGGCTCCCATGGAAATACCTGATGCATCCACGTGCACATGAAATTCATTTTCCCAATTTGGAAATATCAAAATAGGTGTTTTGTTTAGATTTTCCTTCAAGATATCAAACGCTTTATCACACTCTGGTGTCCACTGGAACAATTCTGACTTCTTTAATAGATTTTCTAGGGGTGTAGTATTGTTTGCATACCTTATGATAAAACTACTATATTACCCTATGTGCCCCGGCGTGGAGTGCAATTGTTTAGCGCTCATAGGTGGTGACATGTTCAGAATGACTACAACTTTGCTGGTTCTACCAGTACTCCTTCTCGGCATACTATGTGGCCTAACAGGTTTCCATGTGGCACACAAAAGATATGCTTTTTGAGGTTCAGCGATATCTACAATTCCCTACACCTGTCAAACATCAATCCTAGTAACACTACATGTTCTTTGAGCATAAAATGTACCATCAATCATCCATATAAACTTCTATAAATTTGTGAATAAATTCTCGGAAGGTTTCTGTTACAATCCAAGAAAAAAATGCAGGGGATTTCTTTAGGTCCAAGGGCATCACATTGTATGCAAATGACCCCCATTATGTTATGAATGTGGTCTTCCTTTTGTCTTCTTCAATAATTATCACTTGCTGATACCCCGAAAATCCATCTATGAATGAGTAAGATTCTTTCCCTGCAACCTGTTCTAGCACCTCGTCAGTAAAAGGTGTGGGAAAAGGGTCATGCACATAGGTAGAGTTGAGGCTTCTTTAGTCTACACATACCCTAATGTCCTCTGTACCTTTATTTATTTGGATAAATATGGGGATAACCCAGTCTACTTCTTCAACTCAAAAAATGAGTCTAGGTTCAAGCATCTTTTCTATTTCCCTCTTAACCTTCTCTTTCACCCTAGGCTTAAGATGATATGGTCTATGCCTTATAGGATTTGATCCCGGTTTTAGTTCAATTTTCATCTCTCCCATCGCTCCTTTAATCCCTTTTATCTTTGAAAATATATTTGGGAATAAGTCATCATACTCCCGTAACATGCTATGTATTTCTTGGCTAGTTTTCTCATCCCAATAATCTCCTACCATAGCTATGTTGGGTTGATTTGTAGGTCTTATGTTGACTTTTCACAACTTCAATGGATGGTTATAAGAAATATCAGTCTGGTTGGGTATGGTGTTCTGGATTTCTCTCCTTCCTTTTATTTCCTTAATGGCTAAGTTTCTCAGTTCTTCTAAATCATCCGGGTTTTCCAAATCCTTCTCAATCTTGTAGAATTCTATAGGTGTCTTGTTCATGTCTAGGAAAAGGTTAGACTAAAGAACTTGAATATGCTTTACAAATACCACTCGGTCTGATTTCCACTCACCAGCAATGGTAAAAAGGAATTTTTAAATTCTTTGTAGGACTATCTTAAGCTCAGGGTACTTGTAAATGAGAAGTCCTTGCAAAATTGGTCTGCTAATGGTTTCCAGTTGTTGGTCCTCCTTTTGGTATCTTCATGTATGTACCAAGATTTAAAAATAGGACCTAGAGAATGGGGAAATACTTGAACCCAAAAGTGAGATGGCATTTCTTCAACTTGCCATTGTCTCACGTATTGTTCAATATGTGTTTTAGGATCAGACTGTCCATTGAACACTTGCACAAATTGGAAATATATCCACATCTCTGATTGCAACCACTCCTTATCTTGAAATCTATATTAGATATCTTTCTTCACATCCTCCCAGTTCTTGATCAAGACTTTGTGAGTAGCCCACCATCTAGAAGGGGTGTCATGGAGGGATAAGTTGAGAACTAAAATCCTTTGATCCTCCACTATCTTTCCTTCCATGCTAACCAGAAAACTGTCAATTTATGAGGTACCATAGTATATCGAATGTTATCTGGCCTTAGTTCCAACCCATCTAGATGCTCTGACACTTGCGCATCTCCTTGAAAATATTTCATATGAACCTCACTTCCAACTATCAACTGCTAGTTCTGAATCTTTGTCCGTTGATTGTATGCTCCTCCAACTCACTAATCCATCAGTAGTAGGATTTATGCAGTCTTCTCTCGTTCCTATTGTTACAACGTATAACTGATCCAAATATTCTCCTTCCATATTTTTTTCTGTTGGCTCCATATATCGAGGGCCTACATACGGATCCAAGGGCTGAACTACTTTGATTCTGTCTTCTTCGAATGTCATAGTATCCCTATTTATGTCAATGGAAACATAATTATCATAGGACCAATCAATACCAAGTAGTGTAGCATAGGGGTCCTTACCCCCCATGATTTTGATCAACTCAAAATAATTTACAGTCTTCACTCCCGCAACATCTATCTCCACTTTCTCTAGTCTTCCTATTGGAAAAATACAATACCAATTGGCCATTCTTAACTGGATTGGGGAATATGTCAACTAGGGTTTTCCTAAAACTTCCAAAGTCTTTTTAGGTAGTATGTTAACATTAGATCCTAGATATAACATAACATATTCAATCTCAAACTCATCTATCTGGGCTGCTAATCTAATCTCAGGAAGAGTAGTCCTTATTCTAGTTTTCAGAGATTCTTCAGTTCCTAGGACTAGGTACATGGAATTTCACAAATTTTCTATCAACTGGTCATTCCCAAGGATATCATAAAATAACTGAAACCAAAGGTCAACTACATTTTGTGACTGCTCAGGTTGTCTTATCGAGATTACGGTGTTTCGAGGTGTAGGGGGTGAAGTAGGGACTTGTACAATCTTAGGATAAATGATAGGTTTGGTGGGGGGGGGGTTTCTTCCATCTCAGGGACAAGGATACTCTGGAATAATTCTATTGAATTTTTAAAGAATGGCTTCTATTTCAGAGGGTCATACCTATCCTCTTTAGGTGTTTCTTTCTAGATCTTAGGAAAATTATCAGCATCTAAGTCAGTGTTTTCTCCTCCTCGAGTAACGATATTAATGTTGGGTATCTGTCCTTTGATCACCTTATTTATATCTGAGATGATAATATTATCTCCTCGTTGACGTACCCGATCTTCCCATTTCACAATTAGATTTGGGCAGTCTTCAGTTGTGTGCCCATTGGTTCTACACTGAGAGCACCATGGACGCCTCGGAAGAGGACAATCCCTAGCCATGTGACCTTGTTCATCCCATTTGTAACATCTACCTGGTCCTCTTCCCCTGGTTCTTTCTCCTATGAAGTCTCCTCCACCTCCACCTCCATGACCTCTTCCTATTCCTTGAGGGGTTTCATTCACCCTGAATGATGTTCGATCCAGTCTCTTGATGAGTGCATCTAGTTCCCTACACTGATTCATATCATGCGTGGTAGATGCATACAAATCACAATGTACAGTATTCTATGTTATTGAATACTTCTGAATAATCGGGCACTACCTTGGCCCATGCCCATGAATTCGACAGATCTCATAGTACTCAACTGATGGCAATGCTTTATTACCTGGAAAAGCATGATACGGGGTTGGGGTATGGAATGGTAAATTCACAGATACTTGTGAAACTACTCTCATGGGTCCTAGTGAGGGTCCCATCAGATTTTGAGGAGGTCCCATTCCCCTCATCTGTGGACATTCGTTTGCCAGATGTCCCTATGTGTAGCTTCTGGTACACTAGACTTGCGGTTGTCCTAGTTTGGGTATCATCAATTCTTGAATATTTTATGTCAGTGCCAATATTTGTCCTTGTAGTTGCACCAAATTTTCATCTGTTGGGGGTCTGTTCACTCTTAGGATCCTTGGATATCCTTGCATGGATTCAATCTTCATTTATTTTTCCAAGGCATTTGTCAAAGTGGCTATCCTTTGTTGCATTAATGAAATTCATGTCAGAGGTAGCAATCCCTAGATATACCATTCTCTTTGATGATCCTCATGAATTGGATGCGCTGTCCCCCCTATAACATATTTAAACTTCTGACTATATTCCCAGGCTGATTCACCTTCCCTCTGTTGAATTTCACGCAACTCAGAAAAATCTTGTTGTTCTGACAAAGGTAGCTTAAACTCCGCTATGAATTTTATCCATACTTGGCCAAGTGTGAACGTTTTTCCTTGTGCTCCTGGCACTCCTAGCTCAATATCCTTCATGTTCCATTTGAGAGCATGACCTCTCAAGGTATTCTAGAACTCAACCAATTTATTTGTGTCTAGAGTCCCTATGGACCTCCAGATTTCTTTTCATAGGAACCAATGATGCTCAACATCCTCGTCTCCCTTACCCTAGAATTTTGGATATCGAGCAATCAAACCTCCTTCATTACCAGCCATTGTTGATCTTACTACTCCTATCAAGATAAAACCCAATGGTCCTGGTTGTGATCTACCATGGGATCCCAATATCCTCCCAGTATTCACACTTACCGGTTATGATTGACTAACTGACTGTAATGGAACAAGAATAACATAAGAAGGTAGTATAGCATTTACCATTGGTATATAAGATACTTGGGGTACGATTGATTCGGGGCTGATGCCACTGGATTTATGGCAGGTTTCTTTGATCTAGGGGGTATTGTTCTCATCCTCTAGAGCGGTCTCTTCAGTCAGATTCTGATCTTTCTTGGTATCGAGGCTAAATATTCTCTTTCTTCTGCAAGATCCATGGCAGATTTCTTTTCCCATTCTTCTGCACCTTCTTCTTATTGTCCACCCTCTTAGGTACTTCTTTCTCTCTACGCTTCTCTCTCACTTAATCTTTGACTGACCAATCTTTATTGTCTTCTCATATTTCACAACTCTTCCTTCTATCCTTCCTCGATTTCTCTTGGTCTGAATTATTTTTGCAACTTCTCGAAATGTTTCACTACTTTCTTTATCTTACCGTGCCACCACTTCTCAACTATGGCGGCTCTTTTCAATGCTCACTCGTCCCTTGAGTCCATTTATTTCTACTCCCTGGTTTGTCAAAGAACCCTCTCCCCTCTCTTAGGCCATGATTCCACCCCAAAATCACCCCACCCCAAGTGAGGGTGTTTAGGCTGCCATCTCATTCAGGGAAATAGTCAACATCCCCTCCTCTATGAATAAAACCTTAATCCACAAGGGGATTTCTCTCAATAGTCTTCTCCTTGCATATTTCTTGAAATCTACTTATTCCCATGAAAAAGATTGATGGTTCTCAGCTGCAATTCAATAATGTATCCTTCTAGAGTTGTATTGACCCAGAAATTGATCACTCGTGCTACCGGATGATCCAGTCGATGAAG